>JAHWFP010190672.1:0-11660 GCA_023313725.1 Lithobius niger
GAATATACTCGCACACAGAATGTCATTCTAGCCAGCGTCGTCCCTCTCTTTGCCTGAAGGAAAATTAAAAATAATAAAAATCTAACACTATCATTATAGTTATTTTAAGGTGATTACAGTATTGTTGTTGTTCTTACTAGACAAGAAAAAAATATAATATACGTTATTATTAAAAAAAACGCTAAGCGTATAAAATACCAATGTAAGCTTTAAAAAGTTTAAAGTTCTGAAGGAACAGTTACAAGAAAAAGACAGGTAAGCCATCAGCTTCGCACTAATACGCGTAAAAGAAGCTCCAGCGTCCCAAAAAACAAGGTGGAGGAGCTTTTACACTTACGTATTAGGGCGACGCTGATGTTCCTTTCGATCTTTTAAGTTTTTTAAAGCTTACATCCGTATTTTATACGCTTAGCGTGTTTTAATACTAACACGTCAGAAGACCCAACTGTCGGAAGAGGTAAATAACAATGCAGCAAATGACATAACAGCTGACTATAGCTCCTGTGACGTGTTCCCCCGAAGATCTTGGGAACGGTGGTTTGCATGTATCCAGCTCCTGTGGTGACATACGATCGTTTTAGGCACTTTTCACGCAGTTAAAATTGGTAAAAGGATGCATAAATTTGCATGAATCTAATGACTCATTTATGCTTCCACCGTACCGCTTCACATCGAGTTGGCTGTTTAAATACCTTTCTGCCCGCTGCTGAACTGTCGACAGTGGCTCCCCCCCAACCAAGGGAAGTGTGTGGGAAAAGCGACCCAGCATGCAAAGCAGCGCATTATACGACGGAAAAAGAAAAATACGTAGAAAATGGTTTGGCCATTCAGCTCCAACAAACCAGCCAACAACCAAATTGGGAATAAATTTCTACAGTCCTTCACGACACACATTTATACCGGTGTCTGATTTTTAGAAACCGCAACAATTATGAACCACAAGCAACACACATTCAACCTGACGGCACCTACAAATCAGTATGAATGTTATTCCCATACACTTACCTTGGCCGGGATCATCGTCGACAGTTCACCAGCAGGTAGAAGGCCGTTTAAAAAGTCAAATCTGTGTGAACAGGGGGTCCAACTTTGCTAAACCGTCTCTGGACGGACTCCTTCCGGTGCCTTGTTAACACCAACATGGCACCAGCCAACGTTCTGTTATTGTCGAATAAGATTCGCGAGTGGCCAATCCCACAATCTATCTGTTTATATTTATTTTATCTACAAAATTATTGTAACGCTCTATGAATAACAAAATAGGAATTTCAAATTTAAACAACAATTTTAAAAACAGAAGAAACATGGCGGCGCCCATGGGACCAACCTAACTTCCTGTTCTCGTCTCTGCTCTCGCCTGAATGAGATTCGTGAGTCACATCCCGTAAAACGCAGTTTACCAAACATCGTCCTAGGTGTGAAGCGGTGGAGGCAGAAATGAAGTAGACCGTTTGAGGACGTCATTGGATTCATGAAAATGTACGTGTAAACCACCTATTACCTATTTAACCATGTGAAAAATACCTCAAACTAATTAGATCTTTGCCGGGAAAATGCGACAATCTAGGAACACGCGAGAATCGACATAAACACGAACTCTTTTCCGGGGCCCCCATTTCTTCTAGATTTACAGGGGTGGGATGTGGCCAGGGTCGAACCCAATACCTGTGGCAAATGAGACGTACCTGCTGTACATTTGGCCTGTTCCCAACGTTCATAAAAATGGCATTACAAATCGGACTGTAATTTCGCTGTTAGTGACTGAAAATCGTGCCTTTTATGGTTCGACTATTGGAGAGGCACTAACAGCCTTTCCAATAGTCGAACCATAACAGGCATGATTTTCAGTCAAATTTTCAGCCAAATGTGAACTGAATGTCAAATTTCATCCAAATATTGTTGCATAAATTATTTTTTCTCGGTGGTAGAAGTTTTTAAGAGCGCTACGAAAAAAAAACGGGAAAGTCGACATTATTTACACCCTTTTTTCACCAGAAGCAGGTGACACATTTTCTTAAGAATCCGCTTATGGTGTTAAAAGCGCCAAAACCGCCTATTTCAACAAGTTCTAGGTTGCTTCGCTGCACATTTGTTCACCGTCACCATTGTAAAATTCGCGAAATCCGTGAATCCATGGCTTTCAGATAATGTTACCGTAGCTATAGTAGCCGCCAATGCAACAACGACGAATTGATTTAAATAATGACTTTTTGACAATGACGTGTGGCAGAGATACTTGGCGGAAGGACCACTAGCGTGGTTCGTGATAAACTGAAGCATGAATCGTCACCGAAACAGCCCCATGTTTTCTTTCCCTAACCTTTAGATAGATATTTTCATTAAACTCCCACTACATCAACTCGTAATATTGGTTAATGAAAGCAGTCTTGTTTCTTTTGGTTAAGGTAAACCTGTAGATCGTGTGCAGTCTTTTTAATTATTGATTAGAAATTTACGTCAGGGAAATATTCTGCATTTCTTAAGGTAGAGCGTTGAAGTGCTTTTCAAGAAACGGATGCTGCTTTTGTATGATTTAAGAGGCAGCCGAATACAATGTAAAGGATATATTCGTAAAGGGTTATAGGCAGCTCTCACTTTTCATACGCGTTTGATAAGATTATTAATTGATGAAGATCAGCCAAGCGCGAGTTGTTTCTGCTGGCCGTGTTAGCAAATACTACACGAGGGAATTTTGCGTTTGCGTTGCGTAACAGTTACGCACTACGAAAATACGATGTTGGAAGGTGTGTGTGTGTGTGTGTTGGGGCGGGGGATGGGAAATATGTCATCGGCGATTGGCAGCAGCTGGTTGAGGTGAATTCAAATTGCTTCCGTTTTCCGTGGTTTAAATTTAAAGTAGAAAAAATATGTGTTACTGCCTTAAAATTATGGGAGGGGGAAGCACGGTTATCGATAATATCGTGATAAAACATTCGAAAACACCGGCAAGCGGTAGTCACAGTGGTATTTAAAAAGCATAGTAACGATCACAACAAAAACACACTTTACCACATTCAAAGAACACAAAATGGTCCTACACTTGAATTTTCGGTGATACTTCTTTCACCTTCATCAGAAGTTGCGCGAGAAAATAAATTAAAAGTCACATCACAGCATCGATTCTCTTTCATCGATTGTCTTTTCGATTCTCTTTCTCTTTCCATTGGAAAGAGAATCGATGCTGTGATGTGACTTTTAATTATTTTCTCGCACAAATTCTGATGAAGGTGAAAGGAGTATCACCGAAAATTCAAGTGTAGGACCATTTTGTGTTCTTCGAAGGTGGTAAAGTGTTTTTGTTGTGATAAAAACTTTCGTCGATCATCGTATTGTCACATCGTCCACTTCGCTCACTCCAATGGCGTCGATCCACGCTGCATATTGTTTAGTTCTTTTATTGCAGGCTTCAACCAAGGTTCTGGTTAGTTTGCCCGACCGAACTGTGACGTCATGAGAAGTTGTCGTGTATTTAAGCGTCAAGAAATCAAGTTACCGCAACGAAAACAGGACTACCCGAAGCGTAATTTAATTATGTTTCGTTTGGTGTTATTCTCATCTTTGTAGGTGCCTTAGTTTAAGAGGAGTAGAGGCACACACGCCGTACGTTTTTAATGATATAGATTACTTAGCGACGTGTCGAATTGTGGACATGTTGATATTATCCGTTAATTCTATTGAAAAATTCGTATTTATTTGCCGAATCTCATGTTGTTTCGCGTCGCAAACCTATAAGGACACGTGTGACGACACGAGTCTTAAAACCCAGCCCATTCCAACTCTATGCTCATAAAACTATCATTTTATAAAATAAAATGTGAACTCCTAATTTTATATTTAATTTAATTTTACTTTTACTGCCAGCAGCCTATTGCAGTCTTAAGCTGCTTTTTTTTTTAATTAATAAAATCCTAATGGTTACTGCAGTTTCAAAATGGTTTTATCACGCTAGTTTATATCCATTATCGAGTATATAAAAAAAAAAGTTTGTTTCGAGCCCTCCCCCCGCCTCTCTACTCTAAAGGGAAATTTCACTTCCTAGTTTCAATTGGTTGGTGTTATTTTATACTACTAATGCAAAATAATAATAATAATAAAACCCTTTGCAAAGTCGGTTTTGTTTCCAAACAAAATGGCTGCCGTGAATCGCACCACGGCAAGCCACGCCTCCGACCCTCCTGGTTTGACGCAGAATAAGTAAGCGTTCTAAGAGTCGTTCATTCAAAGTGGTTCTTAAACGTTCACACTATCAAATGAATTTTCCACAACATTACACCCAGTTCTTTTACAAATAAAATCTATATAATAAAATCAAACAACCCTGTCCAATCGGATACCCATCTGTACTTAACTGTTTTTTGCATTAAAGTAACTCTCCAATCGGCTAAAGTGGCTAGCAACAGTACCGAACACTTGGTTGGAAAACCCTTGTAATTCCGCACGCAACGCCACAAACTGCTTGTTTTTAGCTATTACGGTTTCTGAGATATGACAGTTTAAGCATCGGAGTTTGCGTGATAATTCGATAAATAAAAAGTCAGAGACGATAATCGACTAAAAAATTTATCGCGATATTATCGATTATCGTGCCACCCCCAATCTTTGCCAGTCACATTGCTCTCATAAGGACGCGTTTATGCGACGACTCGCCTTTGTATTCTCGCCGCTAGAAGCTTGAAACCAACATGGCGGTGAGTTTAGCTCTGCCGGCTCGCAACGAAACGGTCAATAATTTGAGTTCAGAAGCGAGTGGGAAAATTGTTTCGCCAAGAGGCACTCTTTGTCCTTACTGTAACGGATTATAAGACTGTAAGCATTTACTCAGACGATGTCAGCTCCAGCTAATCCAGGTACCGTTGCTACCATGGCAACGACACTTTTGTCACCGTGATTAAATTCTAGCTGCGAGAATGCAAAGTCGAATTTGTGCGTAAACGCGCCCAGTTGAATGTCCAGTTGAGTGCCCAGATCAGTTGCCTTGTCCTCTTGAAAAAGATCGTGCAATTGCTAGCGAAATATCGGGTGTTTCTTCCTATGTTTTTCTGGTGTTTTAAACCTTTGTATGCTTGTGATTCCGGCCTCACCCATTTTCGATTTTAACGAGCGTTCACTCCCTATCGTATTTTAAAGTTTAAGAATTTCTTTCAAATTTTTACATGTTGTGAGATTTACCCGATTGTGCAGCCTCGCGTGCACGACTCTCACTTAAAAGATTTCACCTTTAAGATTTCGAAACAGATTTAAATTTTCTTTATGACGGCAAAAGATTTTCCATTTTCGAAAGATAAGTTAGCAACGACCTTTTACAAATGAGCTAGAAGCCGTTAGAAATTAAGTATGGCCAACAAATCACTGTCATCTTTCGAGGAAAATCGAACAGTAAAAAAATAAGAAAAACGTGTCTTAATCCCGTAAACTTGTACGAGCAACGGATAGCAATCATACGAGCCAGATAATTGAGCCACACGTTAAAATTTACAAAACTGCTCTTTAAAATGGGGCTGCAGTTCCGGGGCGACCTGGCAGTAACTGGCCCCGGCATTGGAGGAAGATCCCGGCAGCGATACGAACGTTTGGCCCCCTGGAAATTTAAAGGGGGGGGTGTGGGAAAATACCTCGCCTCGCCAACCGGACACAGGGAATGGATCTGGCGGAGCGGCGGTAATTTTTGTGTAAGCAGGTAGAATATTATAATTTTTTTATTTTTTTTTTTTTTAATTCAGTTGCGAGCCGATGTTATGCATAACAAACTAGAGCTATGTTGTTTTTTTTTTTTAGTAGTCCAACAAACAACTCTGGGTTCACAGCACGTGGAAACCAGAGTGACTAAAATCGGTGGCTTGTTTGGATCAGAGGGAGCAAAAACAAGGCACACAAAAAAATTGTTGGGGTCCAAATCAGTTGTCCCTGGTTGTTGTGATCGCCGCCTAGCCTCCCGGACCAGTCCGCCTCTTGGCTTTCATTAATCACTTTTGGTAGATTTGTGTTGCTTGGTTTGGCTGCCCTCGTGTTCTAGCTATCAGCAGTGTGGTTCTAGGAATTCGTAGTCGGGGGTTGGCGGGGCGATGTGTGGCAAAATGCGAAAAATTACGCGCAGACTACTATGTCGCCTAAGGATTTTTTTTTGTTGGGATGTGGGGAGGGGGGGGGGGGGGCATGCGATCACAACAATGCGACTGCAAAAAAATCGTTCGTGAATTCAGGTTTGTAAATTTTTGCGTTCGTATAGAAGCTTTCGTGTTTCTAGATTAAGCGAGGTCATTTTAAGAACTTTTCCTTATTCGAAAGGGTATCAACATTGGTAGTCTGGTGTACAAATGCTTGGTAATTTCGTGAGTAATCTGAGTATTCCTGGTAAACGTCTGGTAATCCTCGGTGTTTCCAGGTAACCCAAGGTATTCCGGTATGTAGGAAAAACGGAAAATCTAGAGCTATTCCATGCAGTTACCCAGTATTTCTAAGTATTCCATGTAGTAATTCAGTAATCCAAAGTATTCCATGTAGTAATCCAGTAATTCAAAGAATTCCATGTAGTAATTCAGTAATTCAAAGTACTCTTTGTAGTAATCCAGTATTCCAAACTTCACCACACAATCATAGCTTGGCAAAATTGGCAATCCAATAGTTAATATTTTCTGGTAATCTGGTGTTCAGCAACTGAAATTCCGTGGTAATCTTTGGCAATTCGCGTTTGCATTTAATCCGGTGTGCACTATTTTGACCAGTTAATAGCAAACGCAACTTAGGTTGTATACGGCTTCGCAGCAGCAAACCCTCCACCTGGGGGTGGTTGGGGGTAAGTTATCAAGGAGCACACATCAGTTCCTCTTGCTCCAGTTCTATTACTCTTTATTGAAATTGTGCTCATTATTCTCACTGCTAACTTCGAGGTCCGTTTTAAGTTTTTGTGAGATACACCGTAGACGTATGTCTATGGATTGCTGCTCACACACTTGATCAATTGAGCGTATACTGCTGACCTGCCCCTATTTTCCACACTATTTTTCATTTCACACAACCCTCAAATCAACCGTCATACATCGGAGACAGACTCTTAACATATGAAGAAAAGTTTTAAAACTATTAAATTTCGTACCAAACAAAACTAAAGGTTCGATTCACCTTTTAGAATCGTTCAAGGGCTCGTCTTGGCTATTAAAAAACATGAAAACCTGATTAGCATCCAATTTGTAGGTTGTTTTGTTTTAATTTGGCGACTGTCGTGGAGCAGAGAAAGCCAGAGCTGCGCTGGAACGTATATGAAAAAAGCGTAAAAAAATGTCCAAATGAGTCTTCTGTCAAACTTGAAGTTCATATTGAACCACAAATCGCCCACAAACATTTTTCTTTTGCATTTGTTCATTACAATGTTGCTTAATTCTGGTTAGTTCCGCAACTAGCTTTTTCAAAAGAATGGTTCAAGTCCAAAATGTTGGGCCCCTCCTCAACAAGTATGCCATTTTGGGGACAAAGGACCTTCCAACCATACTGAATTTTTTTTCCTTTTAAATTAGCACCATCTCTATAACGCCGGTATATACTGCTTGTAATGGAATATAACAAAAGGCTTTCCTTGATTCCAGCAATATTCCAGACCTCTAAAGAATGGCGGTTGCCTTGTCCCCCTTCCTTCACGTAGGTCCACAACTGAATAGTTATTGAACGGTAGAATTCAGCTGGTTTGTATCCTTCTGGTTTTGTATCCAGTCAATCCTTAGTGTTCCTAGGAGTATTCTTCGACCTCAAGAAGGCAGCAGTCATGCCATCCCTGGAACGCATAGAAAGTCACCTGCGTTCCGCCCGTACCTTTGTCCGCCTGCCTCTCCACACGTTCCAAGGTCTCGCATCCACTATCGGAACCATAGACTCCTTCGCAGACCTCATTCCTTACAGCAGGTGAATGGCACGCCCATTCCACCACTACCGTTCCAGTCTTTGGGGGGATCCTCAACTTGCGGTAACCTCGCCATCCCAGCCTCTAAGTCCCTTCTTTCCCACGGACACCTTCCGATGGTGGACGAACGTCCTCAATCTGACTGCCACGGTTCCTCTTTACGAAACTCTCCCAGAAGTCCATCTTTTCACGGATGCATCCCAAACAGGATGGGGAGCCCACATCGACAAACCTAACCATCTCGGGCACTAGGCCAAATGGGACGACATTCCACATCAATCACCTAGAACTCTTGGCAAGCCTTCTTGGCCTTCGCCATTTTCGAGACCATGTAGCAGGACGGACAGACAATACGACAATACAGACATTGTGATAGCTGTCGCCTACGAGCGGAAGGGTGGCGGGACATGCTCTCTGTCTCTCCATCACGTCACCTCTCAAATCTTTCAACTATGCATTCAACTATGTGTCTGCCTTCTACCACTCCACATCCCAGGGTCATTGAATGTAATCGCGGATTCCCTCTCTCGTCGCAATCAGCCGACCAGCGAATGGACATTACACTCGACCATCTGCTCTGTCCTATTCCACCTCTGGGATCACCCGATGGCCTACCTCTTCGCCACGAGGTACAATGCCAGACTTCCCCTATTTGTCAGCCCCTTCCCAGATTCTCGCCACATGTGGACAGTGGACGCATTGACACTGAATTGGTATCACCTCTACGCATATGCCTTCCCTCCTCCTCGTCTTCTCCCTCCGGTGCTGCGCAAAATCGCCAGTTCACACGGACGAGTCCTTTTAATAGCACCGAATTGGCCGGTATAGGTGCCTGGTTTCCACTACTACTCAGCCTCCTCATCGACTCTGCTTGTCGTCTACTTTGCCGTCCGGACCTCCTGTCCCAACGCGGAGGAACGATCCTCCACCCGAACCACCAAGCTCTTCGACTTCACGGGTGGCTACTATCATCCAGCTCCTCCAAGCGTCTGGCATTCTTGAAGACGGGGCCACTTGCATCGCATCACGAGCCATCCGATCCTCTACCAACAAAATTTACAACAGTCACTGGAAACGATGGCTTCATTGGTGTATGTCAGAACAAGTTGATCCAATCCGTTCCCCTATGCACGACCTCTTCCGATTTCTCACTACTCTCTTCAAAAGTGGACTCGGGCTCCACCATCCTAGTATACCGTTCCGCCCTGAATGCCGTCTTCAAGGTGGCTGGTAACACGAACCTCCTTACAGATTATAGGATCTCGTCCTTAATCCATTCCTTTCATTTGGATCGTCTACGCATTTCGAGACAATTCCTGGATTGGGATCTATCCGTCGTCCTCACAGCTCTTATGGCTCCACCCTATGGACCGATGCAATCAGCTAGACTCGGCCACCTTACAAGAAATCAGTATTCCTCGTAGCACTGGCAGCCTGCCTCCGCTGCAGCGAGCTACAGGCTCTCTTGGCCACAGAAAGAGACTGTTTCTTCCTGCCTGACTACGCCGGCATAACACTGACCCCACGAGCATCGTTCCGTGCTAAAACTCAAAAACCCGATGAAAGGACCCATCCCTTCATCATTCCGTCCCTATCCACCATCCTAGGGGACGAAGAGGAACAGACCCTTTGCCCTGTCCGGGCGATTCGATTTTACCTCAAAGCATCCAAGCCCATCCGCCAAGGATGCTCCCACTTTTTCTCCCTTTTAGTAATAAGGTCGGCACCACTTCAACCCACATGATCGCCACCTGGCTAGGAAGTGTCATCGTCCAAGCCTACGAAGCACTTGACATAAACTGTGTCTCAGGGTAACGGCCCACGAACTTCGTGCAATTTCCACATTTTGGGCTCATTACAGCATCATCCCCATCACTGAAATCATGGAAGCCGCCTCGTGGAGACATCCCACAATCTTCACGTCCCATTATCTTCGGGACATGTCCCATCAAGCTGAGGGACTTTACCGTATCGGGCCATTTGTTGCTGCCCGACGTATACTTTAACCCCTTTTACACACTGAATTTTCTGTGAAGGGAACCGGTCGCTACCTGAGGGAACTTGAGTCAAATAGCGCCCGCCGCCTTGACAAAGTCTATGGGATTGCTATAAAAATGGTAATGTACATTTTCAAGGCAACTAGAAACTCCCAAAATACCAGTATTACCTAGTTGAAGTTACCAGTATTACCTGGTTGCCTGTTGAAAATATACACCATGTTAAAAATTAGCTTGGTCCCGCCCTCCTTTCCTCTTGTCGCCATTTGGGCACAATAGAGGTCCGAAAAGGTGAGATTACCGCTCCATTTCGGCTTTTATATGATGGAGGTTGCGCGGTAACCTGCGCAGCAGGTAGCGAACCGGAAGGACATCTTCGATTTAATTTATCTAGATTGAACAGCATTTTGAGAACGAAAATGCTATAAAAAAGGTAATGGACATTTTCAACAGGCAATAGAAACCAAAATCAACCAGGTAATACTGGTATTTTGGAGTTTTTGTGTATGACCGCGTCAAACAATCACAACTGCAGAAAGTTCTTGAATTTTTATCGCAAGTCCTTAAAAAACTGGAAAAAAACCTTCATTTTCGTACGAAAGTTTTTCTTCGAACCCTGATTTATCCGTTATAGTGTTTCCATGTGTTTTGAGTGCATCATTACAAGCGTCCTTTAATAACTATAATCATCAGAACATCTATTACGTCAGACTCAGAATGTATTATATCCAACGCTACTGCAGCAGCTGTAGGAAAGAGCCCAAACAAAACAGCAAAAATTCTTTTCCTCCGTCTCCCTATTTTTTTCCTCTCCTTTTTTTCCCCCAGCGTTGCAAATTATTGGAGCGTACTTTTACAAACGCAATTGTCTCCCCCACTCGGAGGTGTAATGGGGCAATCGGGTGGGCGCATGCGCCGTAAAGGCAAAGAGCGTAACAATCAGACCTTACTTGTGGTGCAATTGGCTTGGCTTTTGTTCCGCCATAACATCCGGTAGATGGCTGTAATGAAAAGGCCGACGTTACTTAATTTGGCTCCGTTGTTCGTTCGATCAGATGTTCCTGGCTGTGTGCCTATATGCAGCCATCCAGGCCCCCTTCCTACCTTGAGTCGAGGTTTATGTATGCCGTTAGGTGCAAAAAAACGGTTGCAACCTGTTGCGAGAATTTGCAACGGGAAAATACGAGTTTTGAGGCTAGGTTTTTGTTTTGGTCTGTGCAATAGTTGTAAAACTGTACATTGAAATGTAATTCTTTCGATTAATTCGTGTAATAAAGTGACAACGTTTTTAGAACACTTCCCTGAAATAAAAATGAAAACTGGAGACCATTTTATACGGATTAAAGGGGGGTTGCCACCAACTGGACAAGCTGCACCAGTTGCTGCTATCTAGTTCTGTCTACCCCTTACTTTCAACAGGCGAAGGAACACACAAATATTCTTTTTGCACAACAAACACGTCACGTGCTTCCTGAATTATTGAGTGCATGGTGGCGTTTAAAACCTCATGATGAAATTCCGTGACTTTTCCATGTTTTCCAGACCAATTCTGACATTTTTTCCTGTTGATTTTTTTTCCGTCGAATGACCATGCAGTACAGGACCAGAATTTTTTTTTTCACATTTTGCTCAAATCGAAACAACTACATCGCATCGCTTTGCCTTACGTAGGCCTAAGGAGTTTTTGCCTTATCAGAAATGAAATAAAAAGAACACGATAATTTTAATTGTTAAAGTGAAGGTTAATTTCCATAATACTGATTATATAAGTC
>JAHWFP010190673.1:0-22036 GCA_023313725.1 Lithobius niger
GAAAGGTCTTAAAATGACCTCACGTAATTCGGAAACACGAAAAGCTTATATAAATACAAAAATTTTCCCCCTCCCCAACAAGAAAATGTTAGGTTTAATGCACATAGCAGCCTCAAGGCCGAAAACAGGGCGTATTTTCTCAAAAGAGAAGACTTTTGCCCACGTGACCAGGAGAAACAAATACACATTTTCTTAGTCAAAGATGTGAACATTGAGAGGGGGGAGGGGGAAGGATTGGGATTTAATGGCGCGTCGACAGCCAGGTCGTTAGCGCCAAGCTCAGTCACAGAGAAGAGGTCCGGGTTCCCACTGCGCCACACGTTACTGAGATGTTAACAAAGTCTACATCTATTATAGATCCTATACAATTAAAAAAATTCCAGACAAGAAAACAGACTGATCGCCCAATGAGGTGCTATGTTTCGCCACAGCCACCTACAGTAAAGGCCGGATCAGCCTTGCCTTCCACAATGCTCCGTTAGAAGGCGTGACAAATACACTGTGAAGACGATGTGTACTGACAGTACACATCAATGTGTACCTTCTTAGCCTCCACACGAACTGTGTACTGAGAGTACACAATTTGTGCAGGGGTAGTACACAAGCTGTGACGAGAATGTGTGCTGTCGCTGCACAGACTGTGTTCTGCCAGTACACAACTCGTGTGGAGGCTGAGAAAGTACACATTCATGTGTACTGTCAGTACACATCGTCTTCAGAGTGTACCGACGCGACAAGTTTGCCAAGTGGCGTCATCGGTTGACTGAATTTGGAACCCTCGTCGGTGAGTTTGAAATTTCGCCGCTTGGTGTAGAGATGGCAGCACCTAGCAAACTTGTGCTTCCTTCTATGTCAATGGTGGATTTTACGCGCCTAATTTGTCTTGGTCTGATCCGACCTTTACTGTAGGTGGCTGTGGTCTCGCGGAAGACGGAAACGGTGACGAACACCATCAAGATGGTGACAATCAACAAGGAAGTGGCGGACCGGAAGTTGACATCAAATCCCCTTAACAGATGTCGGACACATAGGAACCGGACACATAGGTAACCGAATTTAGGCATTGGACAAATAAGCACTCGGACATTTAGGCACCCGGACAATTAGGCACCCGGACATATAGACACCGGACAAATAGGCACCAATTTTTTTTAAAAATTAGGATAGATTGCCCTCATATTCTGTATCGTTTGTTTTAAATGTGGGACACTTAAATAGTGTGAACCGTTGGGGGGGAGTTTTTGTATATTTTGACCGAAATTTTTGCGTGGTGAATTAATGTTCCAAATTACGCTGCCTCATTCGCGCTGCCGAGCTCGCTGCGGCTAACACATAACATCAGAGATGCTAGCGTAATAAAGATACCAACAATCTTTAGCAGTTTTGAACGCTTCGAACATTTTATAGCAAACTTGTCCCCCCCCCCCCCTCCCCCAATTTGAGAACAATCCAACCCAATTAAACAATTTTTTTAACTTGGTGCCTATTTGTCCGGGTGCCTATTTGTCCAAGTGCACATTTGTCCAGTGACTAAATTGGGGTGCCTAAGTGTCCGGTGCCTAATTGTCCAGTGCCTATGTGTCCGCGAACCCCCCCTCAACAACCTAATCCTCCTTTGCCTATGGAGCAGGGAGGGAATTCCTCTTTACCAGATCTTTCCCCCTTAAGAGGACATTTTACTGGACCTCACCCCATCTGAGACAAGGAAACTCAACGACCACCATATTGTTTAAATAAGTTGTTTAAAAAAAACAATTCAATTCCAAAAGTCATAAATATAGTTTGGGAGGGGGAGGGGGTGAATACCAGAGTTGCTTAAACGACTGTTGGCTTCGCAATGTCCCCGCACTTGCTGGGGGACATTGATTCGGTTGAATCGGTGCATAGGCGGTTCACAAAAATTTTGCCAGGAATGCGAAAACAACATTATAACCAACGACTTAAAGCTCTTAATCTTTATTCCCTCGAACTTCGCAGACTACTAATCGATCAAATCCTTACTTTTGAAATTGTGCACAACATGTTACCACTTGATATCCCATTTTTTGCTCCATCATGTACCAGGGGGCACTCATTGAAATTGGTAATTCCAAAAGTAAAATGACGTTGTAGCAAATGCTTTTTCTGCGTCAGGGTAATTCCAGCTTGGAATTCGCTGATCGAAGAGACGGTCGCTGCCCTTTCGGTAGCTGCTGTTAGGAGACTGCTGGATATGCCTGAAGCCTTTCCTTGATATCATCAATCTGTCTTATGGAAACCGGGTTAGCTGTCAGCGGTCAACTCAGAACCCTTTCTTTGCCTTTTTTTGCCGTTGGTGGCAAATCAATTGTGTTATTATTATTACAAATGAATAATACCGATTTCTCTTTTTTTTTTGTTTTGTATACAATGATGTGCGAATCTTTTAGTATTTAATTTTTTTTAAAGTATTGTCATTGCAGTGCACAAGTTGAAATCGCGTTATTTTCTCTTTAACGTAACGTCGATCAGTTGGACATTTTTTTTTTGCATCCGTGTGTGGTTTGACACGCCATGGAATGGCTTTGCTGCGAGCTTGTAACGTTAGACAAACCCATCATGTGGCTTAGGCCGACATAATCTGTAACTCGCCATGACATCCCCCATGCAACATATCGAAGACTAGGGGTAGAAGGGGAAGAAGAGGCATTGCCGTGTGGCGCGCGGACGAGGAAAATCGAATCATACGTAACTTAATCCTTGCTTGCCAGAACAAAACCATAATGTCCTGCTGCGGCCAGCGAACCAGCCCACGTGAATACCAAATATGGCGCCCTACAGCTTCAAGTATAGAACGCAAACTGGGTGACTGGATACCGACGCTAATGAATCTTCAACTTAGCAGTCTTCAATTATGGTGATCAGATTAAATTAACTAATTTTTCCCGTGGTTTTTTGGCCTGCCCTGGCCCTTTGTTGGTCTTACACAGGATTCTGCGACGCGAGATTCCCTCACCTTACATATTGTAGCCTAACCTAACTAAGGCCCTAAGTAGCACTCTGGCACCATTTAGCCCTAGGCCTTAAACTTCTTCAATGTTGCTATAGCTTGTATTATTAGTTTAGGCGGTAAAAACAAACAAAGGAAGAATATATAAGGCTACACATTCGACTGCTTTCCGCGCTAAATCGTTTAGTGGTCAAGTGGTCAAGTCGTCCACTTTCCGTTCATCACATATATCATTTTCAAGATTTTCAAGCACTTTTTTCAGGCACGAAATTTCGTTATTAGTTTTCAGGACATTTCCATGTTTTCAAGGAATTGTACGAACCCTGAATTACCAGTACATTTGTGCTAAGCACACAAAGACGATTAGTTTTTAACCGTTTTAGCCGTTTTAACCGTACGCCGTAACCGGCGAGAAGACTATTGCAACGACTTTGTCCGTCCGTCGCTTTTTTCAACTTCGAAACAGTACCAGATATTGAGGACCATTGTTTACAAAGTCCATTGTTTAATAGACTGCTTCGACGTAACTAAATTAAATAATAACAGCAGTTGTAGTGCATGATAGAGGTGTGCGCCTCAACATTGGAAGTGGAGGAACCGTTCAGAAGACCGGTGCGACTAGGCAGTCGCTGTAGCCGCTTGTTTAGTGATGTTTAGCCAAGTAGAATGCACCAATCATCAGCTGACTTATCGTGTGCAAAAGTAAAAATGGTGAAAACAGTTGAATACGGCAGTAAGGTTTCACGTGGACTAAACAGAACATCAGCAATGCAGTATCTGAAATCTTGCAGGAAATTGATTTGTGTTCCATTTGCTGTTTTGACTTCGAATCAGTTAAACTTTACCTTAAACATCAAACGAATTCGTTTTTGTTTTCTAATAATATTATAATGATACAGATTATAATATAATAATAATAATATCTTTTGCTGGTAAGCAAGGTTAACAGCAGGGCGCAGGGCTCTTACGCCACATCCAGAAGAGAAGAGAGAAAATAAAAAGGGAGAATAAAAGTAAGTAAAATGTGGTTAATAGGTCCACCTCAGAAAATGATCAAGTGCTAATTTACGAATGATTCTCAAAAAGACCGCGGTGGCAGAGACGGCACACTCCGGAAGCGAGTTCCAGATATTGACTACATGGAGAGCAAAAAAAGCCCCAACCAGTCTGTTCGCGATTTGGAGACCTGAATTTTATTTGCCCCTAGTCTCGGTAGCAGGGTTCGAAGGGTTCGAAGTTGGCAGGGTTCGAAGTATCACCCTTTTAAAAATCGGGATGACGTTAGCAGTTCTCCACATGGAAGGAACGGAACACGTCGACATAGATTAAAAATGAAAGTTAACCCAGGAGAAATTTCATGGACGAGCTGCTTATAGAAATCAGCAGAGAAGCCGTCCGGGCCAGTCGCATGGCCAGGCTTAATGGAAGATAATACCTGGACTACCTGTTCGACAGTAAAGATAACACTTGTACAACCAGCTGGTAAGTTGGCACCGGATATGCCACCTGGGTCTTCGCTGCCAGGATCCAAACTATGGTCGCCCAGACCCGTGCAGTAATATGGAGGGATAACGTCGTTATCTGCAATTATATTGGAAAGACATGTTGAATTCAAAAGTTCGGCTTTAGCTGTATTCGCGTTTAAGTAGACACCATTATTAACCTTTGAAGTGTCTTTTTGTAGTTTGCTTTTTTGTGCGCATTTTATTGTGTGTTTTTTCCCTGTATTGGCACAGTTCACTAAGTTCCCTCATGCTGCACTTTTTTCACTGTAAGTAAATAAAAAAAAATATATTTCCCGCATTTTACTTTCCGATCCCGTCGTCCTTGACGCGTAAAAGATTAAATAGTCCAAGAACCATAAAATAATCAAGGGTTCATTTAAATTCTGAGTTCATATTTGCAGTGTGGTCATAATTGAAATCGGGCAAATTGAATTTCGGTGGGTTTTTGTCTCTTTACCAACCCCTTCTTGCCAAAATAATGTATGCAAATGGCTGGACGAACAAAACCACGAAAGGTATTCGATTGTTGCGGGCACAAAGGGTTAGGCAGCACGAGTGAGTAATTCACTAACGTGTACCTTGGGCCAATTTGGTGCCAGGCCCGCATCTGGCCGTGACAACCTTTTTCGTGTTTTGCATTTTTTACGAGTTAAAAACAGCAGAGGTGACGTCGAAACCCCCTCTCGATGAATGGGCTTCAGTAAATTTAATTATAATGTCAAAAAAGCGTAATTTGAGTTTTTAATTTTCGTGGCCAAAGTGGGATACCTAATAAATCTTGAAAAACTCCGGCTGCACAATTTATGTAATAGGGAAGAAGAAATACGAAATGATAGTCTCTTTTGAATGAATAATGATTATTCCGCTGTTGTGGTGGGGTGGGGTGGGGTGGGGGTCGGGTATATGAGTTTACTTTGTTAAACTTTTAAGTGACTTTATTATAGCCTTCATTTAGTTTTTTTTATAACAATTTTAACCATAATAGTAAAGTAATAATTTCAGCATAGTCACTTATTTTTCTGCACACTTGAAGTTTTTTTTCTCATGAATTGATTTTTGGCCGAGAGAGCGATGCGAGCGAAGTCGAATACTCGAATGAACTAGGACTTTGTATGTCTGTTTGTCTGTGTGTTTGCGATAAGGCCACAATTTTGTTCCGGTTGAAAGTTCATGACAAGGGTGCTTTTGTGCATAATATTCAAGAGTTCAAATACGAAATTCCTACCTCAAAACATTTTCGGATATATTCGCGTTTTCAGTTGGATGGCCACACCGAATTTTAGTAGAGGTGGTAAGAGAGCCCTACCTATAAGGCTAGTGGCCCCCAAGCAGTACATGAACACCACAAAGCCGTTTGTCCTAATACACCATAGTGAAATTTCTTGTAGTGTGAAAACAGAAAATAATTATAAAAATGGTTTTAAAAAACCACTATTACTCCAGTTTCACACTTTTTTGAAACTTTACGCTTCTTTAGATTGACATTTATACATCAAATCTCCTGTATCTACTTACTTAGACGCGCTCGGGAAAGATAGGCGTTGGATTTGTTTGCAGAAGACAGGGCAGAAATCAAGTATATATGAACTGGTATTTCAAATACTCTGACTTAAATTTCACTACACAACAGAGATCAACAGCAGCTCTCGCTCGGCCGAGTAGTTGGAATCTTCAGAATTCAATTATGTGCCTAGTATGTATATAACCCGGTGTAGCGTGCAGGAACTGCAGTTAAAACCAGTGAGCCGCCACCTAGACGAAAAAAAAAACTATGTGCCTGGAATCGAACCCTGGTTTTCCGATTACATGTCGACTACCCTGGGCCATCAACAGCGCTGGAGCAAGAGGGAGGCGAAGCACCCAAAAGGGAAAGGGCGCCGAAAATGAAGCCCCCCCTCCAAAAAAAATTGAAAAAAGTTGAACTTTAACAAATGCTCTTTTGGCGAAGTCTAGCCGATACACAATTGGTCTTATGAGTCGCAGCAGTAGTTTATGATATAGGTACTCTCTAACTGGCAAGAAAACTAACAAGAACATGAAATTGGTAATAAATACTTAACTTTCGGCCCGGTAATTGGGACTTGTTCACAATAAAAATATTAAAACACTACAAAAAGTGGGAGCTGCCACAAATTGTGGACTTCACACAGCCACCATGTTGGAAAAACATTCAATATGCCGGCTGTATGATGGCCGCTGCCACCTTTTTTAATGTTTAAAATTTTTATTGTGAACAAGTCCCAAATTCGAGGCCAAAAATTAAACAATTGGTTCCAAATTCTATTCTTGTTAGTTTTCTTGCCAGTCAAAAGGCACCTCTATCATAAACTAAATAAAATTGTAATCCTACAAATGTAGATAAACATTTTTGTCTCATTTTTGAATTCATGTCAGATTCATGTGTTGGTACTGAATCTTTGTGGTACCGTGATGGGTTCAGTTTTGAGAAAATTTGGGAAGAGGCGTCTGGGTGGGGGAGGAGGAGGTTTCAATCTGCTGTGTATTGTAGTAGCGCTAAAGCAGGCGCTCAATAAGCTATTGGCCCCGGGCGCTCAAACTCCTTGCTCCGCCACTGGTCATCAAGACACCTTCCTGATGGCCACACACTAGTTTTAGTTGTAGATGTTCACACACCGATGGTCAAACACTGCTCTTACGTCTAGGTGGCCGCACACTGGTTCTGCGTCTATGTGGTCACACACTAATTGTTTTACATCTAGGTAGCAGAACACTGGTTCTGCGTGTATATGGACACACACTGATTTTACTTTTACCGAATTGCCTAAGGCCGAGTTTTCAGGACCAAATTGTCCGGTACCTTACTTTTCACAGCACCAAATTGTTCGGCACACTGATCGATCACACCGTATCCTTGAGATGACGAAAAGGGGAGCGAAACTCGAAATAAACTTTTTCAGAGCTTATGCAGTTAAATTTTTAAGGAAGTTTTCGAAATTATGATGAAAATAAAAGTGTGATGGACAATGAAGTACGGTTTTTCCTGAATACGACAGAAACCGATATTTTTGAGGTAGCTGTAATCACATTTCATATTATTCAGCAACGTAATGGTCGGTGCGAATTTGGAATCTCTAATACTCAGTAGGGAAGCCGTATTTTAGATGCACGGCAATCTAAAATGTTGATTGAACATTTTAAAATTCAAAAGCGTGTTGCAGCCGAATTTCCGTGATTACATACGGACCCCTGGTCAGAATGACGAATGAGATGATAAAAATTAAAGCTCCCCGCAGACTTGACTCTAAACGAGCGACTGAGCAAAAAATGATCGCAGTGGGAACTGTAAATAATGGTGATTTATGCACATGCGTAATGCGGCAGTCGTCCGTTTTTTTCCCTCTGATTTAATATAATAAATGTATTTGAGTAAAGAATAGAAATGTAAGTTGGGAAATTGCTACGTTTCGCGGAACTCCTAACGTAAACAACTAAGCTTCTTCGTTGTTGGGGTGTGGGGGGAGGGGGTATGAGGCTTAATGGCGCGTCGACAGCTTGGTCATTAGCGCCAACCTCAGTCAGTGAACCCCATCCCAAGGAGCGTATGTCTCAAGACGAACATTAGCTTTCAGTGACAAGATAACGAGCATTGGCTATTTGGCCAACACGTCCTTATATGCAGGTTCATTAACTAGTGGTTCCACCAAGGCGGTGGACCACAAACTTAGATACAAGGAGGGGCCCTGGTGGCCGGCAAGGACAACAATGGAGGTGTGCCTCCTTAAGGGATGCACACCCCATAATCGAATGGAGTGACTGGCAGTACCTTCCTAAAGCACCGAACAGAGCGAACAGAACGCACCACTGTTACAGACAGTTTGGCTCCAAACTTGACGTCGCGCGTGCGCAGTGATGTTGCGTCAGCCGTTCAGTACCTTCCTAAACTACAATACAGCTCAACGAGCTCAGCAGCTTATTGATACGTCATAACTTCACCGCAACCAGGCCTAGCTAATGGATTTAACCAGGATTGGCTAATAAATGTGACCAGGCAAGAGCAATGCCAAATTGCGAACCATCTCCGGGAGGTGGTTTGCTGGGATGGAGGTTTGAGCATGCGCGAGCTAACAGTTTTGACGAAACGGATTCGTCGCTGACGATGTTGACGTCAATCAAGCCGCATCAACACGGATATTAGCAGGGAATGTGCCAAACTGTCACCAATAGTGGTGCGTTTGGTTCGCTCTGTTAGGTCGTTTAGGAAGGTACCGCACGATTTGAACTAATATTCCTCAAATCACTAACGCAGAGCCGTTACTGCTATCGTGCTACTGCTGCTACCACTCGTCCACATGCTGAGTGGACAGAATGCGATGAAGAAGTGATCGGGCAGCGCTCTGAATAGCCCTAAAGCAAGATCGAAAGGACGCCAAATATGCTGCCCCCTCAAAAATAAGTTCAATCGATAAAGAAAAGGGCGAAGCCTAGCCTAAAAATTAGGCTCTAGCCCAAAAATAAATTTGTGAGTTTCAGCAGTAATTTGTGATAGAGGTACCCTCTGACTGTTAGATAACTCACAAGAACATGAATTTGGTAACAAATACTTAACTTTTGGCCCGGTATTGGGACTTGTTTACAATAAAAATATTAAAACACTTAAAAAAAAGTGGGAGCTGCCACAAATTGTGGACTTCACACGGTCGCCATATTGGAAAATCACCCATTGTGGCGGCTCTATGAAGTCCACAATTTGTGGCAGCTACCACATTTTTTAATGTTTCAGCGTTTTTGTTGTGAACAAGACCCAAATTCCGGGCCGAAAATTGAATCTACAATACAATTGTAATCCTTTAAACGTAAACAGGTATTTTTGTCTCATGCCTACTTACCTAACCCCTTCTTGTCAGATTCGTGTGTTTTCAGTGTGTTGGCATTGTTATCTCTGGCACCGTGATGGGTTCAGTTTTAGGTAGATTTGTGTCGAAGGGGAGGAGGAAGTTGCCATTTGCTGATAAAGCACAGCGCTCAAACGCCTTCCTCCAGCACTGACTGCGTTTTCAATTTCATGTTGGCTTTTTCAATTCAAAAGATGAGTAAATTTGTGAATGCTAAAAAAATAGTGCTAATGAGACTTATTTTCTCTAAGCGCGGAAACGTTAGGAGAAAAAAGGTTTCAGTGAGGACATCGGTTTTGAGGACAACATGGTTCAGTTTTTCAGAAATCTGGCACGTCCCACCCAAACCTCAATCGGAGAATTTCTGGCGGCATCTTTTGCTGTCTTTTACGAGGTCATTGCCCCAAAGTGAAAGTCAATTGCTCGGAAGATGAATCGTTCCCCATTAATGACGTCGACGAGTCGAGAACAATGAGAGTCTCGTTGCCGCGCGCGATGGTACGAGTCCGATGCGAGATGCAGCCAGCTGGCGCCATTTTTGTTGTTAGAAGCGGGGGAAACGCCAAACAATGGTTCAAGTGGTCAGACGGCAGGCGAAATGAAAACGTTTGATAAATGGCTGGGACTCAACCGTAAATCATTGGGCAGAGGGAAAAGGAAGTAATGGGCATCATGTCAAGAGAGTCAATGGAAGTTTGATATCTCAATTCACACCACGTGTTGAAGCCAACATCGCTCATGCACCAAAGTGATGGAAGTACAACGGAGTCATAGGCTAGTGGGTCGAACGCAGAGTTGGTCCAACCCCGGTCAAACGGATCATTTTGAAAGTTTCCAACTGATTACCAAAATACTTTTACGTAGATTTGGGGTTTGTTTAACATCTTTGTATATGTTTGGCGCAGTGGCAACCCGGACCACTGCACTGTGACTGAGGTTGGCGCTAATGACCTGGCTGTCGACACACTATTAAGCCTCAATCCCCCCCCCCCCTAGATTTTCGGGTCTTTATTTTAGAGAACATTCTTGCCAAATTTCATTCAAACGGCTTCATGTGTTTGGCTATAACAACCGTAAGCCGATTTTGGATGTCATTTTGGGCACTGCACTTTACAAAATAAATCAATGTGACCTTACAGTTGTTCCTTTAGTCGAATGAACGATTTAGAAAATGTAACCCAAGGAACCGCTTTTTGGAAGCAATTTTGGGCCGTTATCTTGAATTTTTAGCAACAGTAGTTATTAAATCAAGTAAGCTTGTCGTTCCGGCTTATTTCAAAGAGCACTCCTACCGAATTCCATTAGAAATCGTTCATGCGTTTGGAAGTAACTGCGGAAGAAACCAACACATAGGACAGACAGAGAAAGTGCCAAAGTGAGTTAAAGAGGGAATTCATACACTTCACTCACTCGGTCAAGAATACTGTTTTTATGGGAAATGTAGTAAATATACGGACTGTTTCTATAGGAAATGCCCTAAATATACCATTTATACGGGAAATGCACCAATATCCCGTTTCTGTAGGAAATGTATCAAATGTACTTTGGGGATAGGAACGCGGCCATTTATATACCGTTACTATGGAAAATGTACCAAATGTACAGTTTTTGTGGTCAATATTCCAAACGTGCCGTTTCTATGGAAAATTTACTATATGTACTATTTCTGTGGGAAATGTAGCCACCGTTTCTGTGGGCAATACACCAACTATAAACACGGCTGGATTAGTGATACACAAATTAAATTGACAGAAATCGGATTTGCCGTTTAAAAAAAGCATTAAAGCTCGTTAAAACATTACTGTATGGCGCTACGTGTAGTGAGGCCCATATCTGAATGTAATTAGGTTTATTTTTGTGCTAGAGAGCTTATAAGTAAAGTAAAGTAATTTTTTCCTGTAAACTAATGAGTGATGCGAAAATCAAGTAAACCTGTACCCCCATCCCCACCACGGTGATCTCTTCTGGCCAACTAGAAATAATTCTTTCCCTAACCTACAAGAAGTTCATGAACTCCCCAGTCTCTCTTAAAACTATGAAATGCTAAATGCTGAAACCAATCGCATTTTTCATTATTTATTCTAAATGCGTATTGCGCCAGACGGGTCCATTGTTCGAAAAAGTGGGGAAAATCAATTGAATTTCTACGTGATCAACTATCGACTGCTTCTGCCGCCTATTATTAACGTCATAATGCCTCAATTTCAGGCCCTTTACTTTTCACTCGATTCGCTCATGCGGAAAATATGGCCGCCAGCGGATGAAGGGGGAAACTTAACTTTTCACCAATGTCTTCTGAAGCAAAAAAAAGCGTGGGAAAATCCAGAAATTTTGCATTTTATTACAATAGCGTCATCACCAGCTAGAGCAAAATGAAGAGAATGGGATATTTTGGAAAAATTTCGTAAATGAGGGGGACATCTAAACACATGCTAGTGTGTCGCGCCAAGTTAGGCAACAAACATCACAACAATTTAATTGTCGAGGTTGTAAACCATTGTAGTGCGACGCCATAGCGTCAGTGTCTTATATCCTGAAGCATAGCTGGGCACATTTCAGGTACGTGGGGAAAAATAATAATGCGGTACAACAGCTTAAATTGTGTTGAAATCGAGAGCAATGATCCTCCTGACAAAAATTAACTCGTGTAGGAATGCCAGCCAAGCTGCTTTCAATGCAAGATCTGACCCTCAATAACGTTGAAAATGTGGAACTACTAACTGCTCATCCCCATGGTAAATCCCATAGGGTGATTATTCATCGATACTGAGATAACGGGGAAGGCTTCCAGCTATGAAATTGGGTGAATGGGTGCAGTACAATACGAACTACGTACCTTTTATGGTTTGGAGCCTGGGGGCGTAATAGGGATGGCGTGGGAGAGCGGGTAAGTACGAAAATATTGTTATAACCATTGATAGTATTGTCGGCATCGCCTCTAATTGGACGGCCAAAGTTCGGACAATGAGAACGTGTGTACTGACGTGCGTGCCTAGACACACACTAGTGTATCACGATAAATCTAAACAACGTTGCAAAGAAATTGTATTCACGTCCAATTCAAGAAAAATAAACAAACTGTAAAAATAAACAAAGCCAAAAACTGGCAAAGAGGCCACCAAGTTGAGAGTGTTTCGGCTCTTCACAGGAGTGATATCATCACACCAAAAATAACTAAATAAAAAAAACTACAACAAAATTAAAACCAAAAACCCATAAAGAGGTGACTAAGTTGAGAATGGTTTCGGCCTATAGGCAAAAGGTAGTAACAAATTGTTAAAAACCAATTTTTTGTTGACATGGCACTTATTAAAAACCGCAACGGAGGTGGAGTTGAGTAAAAACACAATTTAAAAAAAGGACTGATATCATATCAAAAACCAAAACTAGTAAAAGGGACCGCCAAGTTCCGAATGGTTAGGCCCTTCACAGGAGTGATATCAACACGCCAAAACATTTGCCAACTTAATCGCACCGAATAATACTTTGGACGTTAAATAAAAACTTGAACACCATTTGTACCCGGCTCCCGTAATAATTCGTGTCCTAGCGTTTGTTCATGTCAATGAAGCCATTTGGCGACCACTGGCGTGTTTGGATAATCTAAAAGAGTAGAGTGAAATAAAGTGTTTCACAGTTAGGAGATTAATGTATTTTTTTTTTTCCAAATTTTTTACAATTAAGGATATGACATAATTGGTAGCAGTGCAGTGAAACTTACAGTCGTGTATTCAAACCAGAAGCCTTTTTAAAAATAGACGCCATATCGAAAACCACCAGTCGAAACCATCTACTAGTCTGGTTTTGAGTAGCACTGACCATTTGTAGCCAAAACGGCAAACCAGTTTAATCTTAACTTAGCCATCCTAATGGGCTAATGTAAGACACGTATGAAACATTTTGTGGAACCAAAAGCCGGAAATTTATTGGAAACCGCTTTTGACTAAATTAATTTCATAAATCGTGAGTGCAACAAGGCGTAATAAACACCTTAAAAAGTTGTCTATTGATCTACTACTACTATCTTTCTTATTACGCATTATCTTCTATAATATTACATCGCTTCAAAATACAAGGCAGATTATTATGATAAATTATTTGAAAGTGCTGGCTAAAGTGCTCCAGCAGGTTCGGAGAAGGGTGGAATCGTAAATTTGTTTAAGTTCTCCTACTTTGTATTTTACTCAACATGTCGCTTAGATGGAGAAATGTGTAGTTGCTTCATGTTTTTATGACACGATTGTATGGCCATTTAAAGTCTACTTAATGCTCATCCCTGAATTGCAAGCCCGGTGTGGTCCCCGTACTGTGCCAGGGACATCAGCCATGTCATGTCTTTTTAAGGCTTTTCACCAAATATGGCTTTCTCTTTGCCTCCCTTCTTTTCCCTATTCTTCACTTAAGGGACGATGCCGAATACATTCATGATTGCAGAATGAGTGCATTGGAATGAACATTTTCTTTCTCTTTTGGCCGGATGAAGAAAAGTAGAAGTCCAAAAATGTTTTAAATTACAGTAGATGACAGTAATAATATGTGTGGATTGCAGACGATGTGACAGTTAGTGGGTTAGAAGGGATCAAGAGCTCAGTTACATGATGATGTAAACATAATGATGTAAACAATGTAAAACTTTTTCGTTCCACATCCTGGTGTGTTCTGATGAAGATGATGGGGCTCACCTAAAATTCAACAATGAAAGCTGGAGTTCAACACTGAAGTGTTCGGTGGCAAGTATTATTCGTTATTTAAGAAGGAGTTACACTGCAACTATGGTTCAAATGTAACCATATTTCCAATGTTACTGAGGTATTGAAACCTTCTAATCCACTAACTAAGCACATCATCAGCAACTAACACAATTTATTACTGTCATCTACTATCATTTAAAACATTTTTGGAATCCCACCTTTTTTCGTCTGGCTAAAAGTGACTGAAACTCTTCAGTCCAACACTATCATTCTGCAATTAACAAGTCCTGCAATATATGCACGACTCCAACTATAATCACTTCACTAGATATTTACCGAAATGGGTTTAAAAGCTCTCAGTTTTTCTTGTTTTATATATTTGTCCCATAGTAATTTCTTTTAAAACCATTATTCAACGATTATGATTTCATGGTCCTGCAACTATTGGTGTCATTTCCAAATATTTGGTGTAGTAATACCATAATAACTATAAATGATCAATTTCACATTGAATTTCACACACTTTATCTGAAACAACAAAACGGAACCACATCGGATCTACCTTATCCTCAATCTCATTAAGTGGATAATTTCCTCCGGTGTTGGGACACTGTATACATTCTCGCTAGACTCTGTTTAATCAGTGACGATTTTTAAGTTCTTTATATCGATTAGCCCAGTTCCCTCATCTAGTCTAATGAGTTCTCTAATCAACAAATAACGACACATTAGGCCGGAGATTCTAATGTCATTTAATGGATTTAGATGATAATTCCTCTACTAATCCTTCAACAAGCCCTGCAACGACAGATGCGTACAACCGTTAAAAAAATTGGAGCAATGCATTGCCATTAGGGAATGGGGGATGGCCAGCTAAAATAACCTAACTCAACTAAAACAAAGAGAAGACTTTTTTTTTCGAAACTGATCACCACGCGCTGTAACATTTCTCTACCCCCCAACCCTCCTCCTAAAGCGGGCTGAACTTTTTTTTTTAAACCGAGCTTTATCACTCCCATCCCCTCATTCGCGCAATCATGCCCTTCAATGATGACTGCAGGGCTAATGGGAAAAGGCTATTATTGGGAAAAGGGTGCTCCAACACCAGTCGTATTTTAGCCAGTAACTTGATAGAAAGCATCAGCTGTGAATGGTGTGTTGGCATTTACGGGCCTGTAATGACACTAAAAAAAAAGGTACACTCTTAAGTCGTAACAGTTAAAATTAAGAGCTTTCACAGAAGGGTAAACTGCAGCCTATTAAAAAAGCAAGCAGATTTCTTTTTTACGTGATTTTTAGAGGCCTTTAAATATCGGTGTGCAACAAGGACTTCAAAACTGACATTTTATTTAAATATTTCATAGATGATGAAGCCACTAACTTACGTAGATCAATGAATATAAAATAACATTTATCGTAACATCATAATTATATATAAAGTCATCATTTAAATGCACCATTTTCTTGCCCTACACCAGGGTGGATCAGGTAATACCACTATTACTCTGCCAAAAATAATTATTTGGGCGAAACTAGTACGTACTTTCAGAGATTACCACCAAGTTAGGTGGAAACTGTATTGATTTCAGCTGGAACTTATAACCACTCTTTGAAGAATCGTCCGTACAAGCACCGTGATGACAAGTCATTTACAGTATCAGTCTGTGACAATAAAAACCAAAAAAGAAGGGGAACAATAACTATTACTCATCTGCTCACATATCGCATTTACTTTTAAAATATCCGTACGTATAACTGATAAATATGTGTATGGTAAGTTCACAACTAGATCCAAACCAACCCTAACTAAAGTGTTGACGTTACTGAAATTGATTTTATTCTAACAACCATAAAACAACTGCAACCGTTTCGGAAAGTAGGTCAATTTAATTTCCGGAGAATTTCGTTTAATATTTGCCGAACCGGTTAAAGTTATGTAGTGTATATACTACAAAGTTAAATATTCTATTATGTCTTGTTATTGCGCGTATAAAATGATCGCAACTTTTATAATTTCCACGTCGTTTATAGCGGAACTCTTATAGTAAGACCTTCCATAGTAATAAAAGGAGCATAATATTTTGATTTATTTGGCCGTAAACATCAGTTTAACGTGGTCCAAAAACCATAAAAATGGCGAAACCCTTCCCACACTCGTAGAAGATTACAATTTGATAGAACTTAAAGTGCCAATTTTCATTATTTATTATTCTGGATAAGATGGGCGAAGCGGACTAAGAACCGATGAATATTCGTTTTAAACGACCTGCTTGATCCTTCTTAACGTTTTCCAGACCTCAAACGTGTGTTAAAAATGAAATAAAGTTACGGTTTGCGATTTGCAAACGTTGACGGTGAATCGATGCCAAAGAAAATTTTAAATCCTTACTCGCCAAAAACGGCTTCAGTCTGTATCACCAATAGAAGGATACGAGGAAAGAGATGTGAGTTTTTTCACTATCATTTATATCCCAACACCTTTTCAAAACAAACCAATATATTGTTACATAAACAACTAAACAATACGTTGTTATATAAACAACTAAATGACATTCGGGCATTGGGCCTGATTGGGCATTGGGCTGAGTGCCCACGAGGGAATCCGGGTGCTGCAGACATGGGGACTTAGGGCTTCGTTGGATACATCACTGGGAGCGGTTAATGTTCGCTAAAACCCTTTCAACGACTTTCACGATAATATTCTACATTAAACTTGGAGAATACATCTTCATAACTTTCCAACGGCAAATAACCAATAGCTAGCCAGTAAACGACAGCCACCAGCCAATCATGCCTCCTTATCACAGATAAAATGAGCACGCGTTATTTTATCACATAAAACTGTCAGCTTCATCCCTCCATGTTGTTTTTACAATCGAATCGTCTGATTTCCTGGTCTTTGTCACATCGTGCAAGTACAACAGAACTACACTTAGTAGCAATAAACCAATTTCTAAACAAATATGACGTACCTGATAGTCTTGTGAGGCATGATCGGCCTTCGCAGCAATGCACTTTTAATCTTAAGATAGGGAAGTTCAGATAGAGAGCTATTACAGTTCACACATTTATAACGTAAATCAGATCATGCAGCGGGAAAAACTGGGTAATTTTTTTTCTACACAATTCTGAAACACTCGTCAACAGCAGTACTACTTACAAACGACATAGCAATTTTTTCTGGCGTCGCATTTACAGCGTATTTCTTTAAAACATCCAGGAATCATGCCAGCACAGCTGAAACTTGCAGCGCATTTTAGCAGCACACAACGACATAGTCGACACCAACTGACAAACAGTTGTAAGAGGGTGTCCCTAATATGAAATTAAATGTGTGCACAATGGCAACTCGGGCCACTGCACTGTGAATGAGGTTGGCGCTAGTGAACCAGCTGTCACGATTCATAAAGCATCAATCCCCTCCCCCTAATAAATGCTAGGACCACCACTACTACATGTTGACATACAGAAGCCGATTGTGAGATTATATTCGGGGAGGGGAATGATAGTTTCCCCGAGGTAGGGATGGGTTGGAGGGGACACTTCAACCTACATTCACTACGTTTACATGGCCACAAAAAAGCACATTTTAACGATGCGATTTGAAATGCGCATCAAAAAACAGCACATGTTTCCAAGACGCATTACCGTGATTATGGCCAATGGGCTAACGAATGCGATTCGGCCAGGTGTGATCGGAAAATCCTTCCTACCTGCCCTCCCTTTGGCAAACAGAGGGCACGTTCCGTGCTGCTTTACCCCCTGCATGTAATAAACTAGGCCAGCTTAGACGTAAGTAACCAAACGTAAACAAGTCTTATTGGTCTTCCTACTGATGTACACTTACTTTCAGTTTATTTGCCTAAAATTCGAGTAGTACCAGCACAAAGTACGTGGGCGCCGTAACTGTGTCCGCCATCTTTACCAGGCGTCCGCCAACGTCTCAATGCGATAGCAAGTGTTTACATGAACAAAGACGATGCGATTCAGATGGATAAGCCACCTCTGTGAAGCGCATTGGGAGAAAGCGCCACGAACGGGTGACAAGACCAACGGAGGCGACACGAAACGCGACGCGCATCTCTCCGAAGCGCCTCGAAGTGGTCATGTAAACGTAGCGATTGTTGATCCTCCCTCCTATCCCCCACTGCGTCCCTCCTTCGCCTTCCCTCCCTTACGATTTTTATTCCCACCCCTCCTTCCATCCTCCTTCCTCTCCCACCCTTTACATTTTTGTACTAAATCCCTCCACAATTTTTTTACCCAGATCGTTGCATTTTTAGTGTCAACTACGAAATAATCTTTCGTTGATTGATAATGCGACTGTGTGTTTCTCGTGAACCTGAATTGTTCATCCTCAAAACTGTTACATTCTGTGTTTGTTCAATGTGAAATCCACGCTGTTACATTTAACGCACACCAAAAACAATTGGTTTCTAACAATTTCTGAGTGATTTTCCTTAATTTCCAGCCCAAAGTATACCCGTTTTTCTATCGGACACTGTCCGAGTTGTATGTGGTCAGCATACAAAATTTCATTAAAATCGGGTCAGTCGTTTTGACGTGACGTTACCACAAAGAAACCGCAACGAGTCTCTGCATAAGGAACTTCTCTCGCTCCGTTCCTAAAGTAAAACATCGAAAAACAAAATGAGAAGTCGAAGATTACATCGTCATGGGATAGACTGAATTACGTCTGCAAACAGTCTTCGAAGCTCGAAAGAGTCTGATTTAGCATTTAAATTAGATAGCAACTGACACGACATTCACAGCCTCAAATAAATACCGGTTCGTGGGCTTCCGCCCAAAATGCCGTTCCTTTCTTGCTGAAGGAAGATTATATAGCTTGGTAGATTTGCAGCACGGAGCCGGCACCAGAGCACCATTAAAGCGACCATGGACTTCCGACTCCACGGCAAGGCAGTTGGCTTTCTTTGCTAAAAAAATCAAACTGGTGTTTCCTTAGCAACATCTCAACTACAGCAAACAATATGCCGACCATTCATACGTGCCATGCTGCGGCCATCTGTGCAGTGTCCACATGTGCTTACGGTACCACGTGCGAACTAACCGAGTTTTACTGCATAGCTGCCTAAATATATATCATAACCAAACACAGCCTGTGTACTAAAATAGATTAAATGAAACACATATAAAATTAAGACATTGCTGTTAAACGGAGGTTTTGTTTGTGGGTGACAAAGTGACTCTTTTCGATGACCCCGCAATCAATTCAGAACAAGATAGTACGGACAGGACAATTTTTGTTGTCTTAACAATGAAACGAAGGAAGTTAGTCGTATTAGCCCAAGGCTCATGTAAAAACTCTAAAGCAGTGCGTTTTTCGCGGTCACGAAACCTCTGTAAGGCCCTCTGGCTGTAAGGGTGTATAACTGCATCGTTTGATAGATTTGATCCAATCAATGTCTTTAAAGAGGTGGGAAGACTACACTGTGCTGGCAAACACTGAACTCTCTGGCTTAGTAGGAAGTTTGATAAAACAAAGACTTGGAAACTACGCAGTTGATAGTTAAAAGCACGGTTTTTCAAAGAAAATAATTTGTCTTCATTATAAAACATTAAAAGTTTTAGTAACACACTGACAACACTGCAGGGATTGCTCGGAATTGGACTGCCATATTGATTGAGTGCAAGGGATTATGGAGGTGGGTGACGAAGAAATGCGAATAGGAGAGTGTAGGCATGTAGGCATGTATAGCTTTTTTGATTAGTTTCTGTTAAGACAACAAAAAGTGTCTTCCGTTCTTGAGGCGAAGCGGTTATAGAAGGATGAGATGAAAAAGAAATTCTCAAAAAGAACCATAAACGCGAGATGCTTAACAGCGGTAAACAAATTTTTGTAACTTTCTTATTTCAAGAGATTGTTTGCTTTGGTGAGGATTGGGGGGGGGGGGCGATAATCAACGAATTTATTGGGATAAAATTTAATCCAAGATTAGACTGAAGTGCGTGGGAATCTGAAAATTAAATAGAGCCTTTGCAAAGGAGAATTAAAACGTTTCCAGGTTAACTGTATTGAAATAGTGGGGGGGGGGAATGAGGCTTAATGGCGCGTCGACAGCTTGGTCATTAGCGCCAACCTCAGTCACAGTGCAGTGGTCCGGGTTGCCACTGCACCACACATTACAGAGATATTATTCAAACCCCTAATCTAAGTCTTGTCATACATCTGTACCTCCTGCAAAAATTGAAAAACACCGGACAGGAGGACAGACTTATCGCCCAATTGACGCACAATGTCATGCGGAAGATGGAAACGACGACGAAAACCATCAAGCTGGCAACAATCAACAAGGAAGTGCCGGACCGTAAGTGGCCGCCGACACCAATAACATTCAGGAGGGTCAAACCCCCGCAAAAGGAAACAGTGAGTAAGTCGAGTGTGACCAATGCGCAAACGGGCCAACACCACCTCCTCACGGCGACTGCGGCGACACGCCGAGTGCCATTCCTCAACAGTGCCTTTAATAGCTCGTAATTTATTGCCGTTGCGGAAATAGTGGGTTCCGCTGTACAGGGGGGAGGGGAGTGTAATGTGTATGTAGAGTTTGTGTCCGAGATTAAGGGCATGTTCATACATGCTACAAGAATGGGCTTCAACACTGCTAACGTGGGATGAAACGAATGAATTGAATGAATTTGAATTGAAATTTGGTGCACTTGTCACGTCTACAGTACGTACGTACACAAAGTGTGTGAGTTAAGGTTTGGTGACACATCATAGGAGCATACCAAGAAAATGTTTAAGATTATGGGATGGAGTGTATGTAGCCATAAAACTTCTATCACACCTGTGCAACATGTCCACACCGGGCAAAAACGCGACACAATTCACCTCCTTCCCCCCCCCCCCTCCTTCGTTCAGTTGAATTTACTGTTTCAGTAGAGTTAACAATAATTAAAAATTTTCTGCTTCTACTTCACAAACCAGGTTTTCTGGGATAAAATAACAATACTGTGTTCATCACTATTAAGCATGTCCGTTTTGTGGTTTTGCCTTTATATTTTTATTTTTTGTATTAACCCTCTTCCTCAGCTTTGCATCAAGAACAGATCAGACCCTTTTGGTACCTGTTCGTTATTTTTAATATTTGTTCGTCATTAATGTTTCATCTCTGCTCAAAACTTGTACTAAAAAAAGTTACACATGACCTCCGCTACTTCTTCTGGTCATCCAATCCCCCATCCATTTCACTCGTCCAATACGGCAGCCCCCTTACAAACAAATCCCTGATGTGCGGTTTTTTGTAAACTTTTAACCCTAAATATGTTGACAAATTCTTTATTCTACGAAATATTGGTCCCTTGTCTTTAACCATTAAATGCGTATTGTTTCAAGAGTTTATCAATCTACATCGACGCTCTCCCTTTAAATCCATTGAATCGATACCACATTATTTAGCCTAGTTAGGGAGTGCTTTAAAAAGAATAGCGTTACCCTGTCCCTAAATCCCTCTACACAGATCCGAACTTTTAAATTTCTCCTGTTAGCGGCCCAGTTACTGGTTCCACGTTAATGACATTCCAAGCTTATGTTTGAGTACGTAATTGGAGAAATTCTTCCCAACCCCCCTAATTCAAACAAAAGGTAATGAGGACGTGCTTTCGAAAGGTATCGATTCTCTGTTAGAAACAAAGCCAAGTCTACTAATGGAAATCAAACCTCAGCGTGGTTGTTTTGAAAGCGACATGTGAATAAATCAATTCCGACAATCAATTAGCTTTGTCTTTGCCCAACACTGGATTCGGGGAGTGATTGTATTGTCAAAACGTCTTACCGGTAAGATTTATCACAGTATTGGAGAAATTATACATGATAGACGCACACTTACGTTAACACGGTAAAATGAAGATGACACATAACATACCGTGGCAAGTTGAAATATTTCTCATCACTAAAGATTCCTTGGCAAAAATCAAAAAAAAAAAAAAAATCAGAAACTGTAAATCCAGACCAAGCGAACATCTGGCAGTACGCAGTCAGAATTGTGAAGTGGG
>JAHWFP010190674.1:15394-28686 GCA_023313725.1 Lithobius niger
ACCCTCACCCCAAAAAAGTGTCTTCTACACTCCAAGTTTGCAGACACCACTGCCAACTTTAAGGAGTGACCCCTAGTCTTCGTAACAGGGCTGGGGTCAAAGAAAGGCATGTCGACAGCCAAGAAACCTTTAACAATCTTGAAAGTCATACACAAGTCTGCCCTCAGTCTGCGCAGCTCAAGTGACTCTAAACCAACCCGAAGGAGACGTTCACCGTAGGACAGGTCCCTCAGGCCAGGTAGCCGCTTTGTGAAGCCACGCTGCACCGACTCAATAAGATCGATATCCTTTAATAGGTAAGGTGACCAAACCTGACTTGCATATTCAAGAAGCGGTCTCACGAAAACCTTAAAGGCCCATGTCTTTACAAGCATGTTACCGGACAAAAAGCAACGTTCCACGATAGCAAGACGTTTAAAAGCTTTTGCAACTATAAGGTTGCAGTGTTCATTGAGAAGTCGTGCAACAGGAGACCGAGATCCGGCAACGGCTTGAACGATGGGGACCGTGAGGATAGTAGAAGGTACTGGCACCAGTGGGATCGTGGAACTAACGTTGAAAAAGTTCTGTCGGTCTGAACAGAAGTAACGTTTGGTAAACCCGGTCGAATTGTGGGATGAGAAGCACCTTTTGTTGTAAACCCCAGAGTCGACTTGTCCTTGAGTCTAGACGAAGGAGGATGGGGCAGAACAGCAGGTGTAGAAGCTTTCACGGTAGGTAAGGAACTGGTTTGGATGAAGAACCCGAAGACGAAGGCAAAGACGGATTGGCCTGAAGTAGACAGGCTTGTTTACGAAGTTCGGCATGGCATTGCGAATGTTGACGTCGGCGTGTTATCTTTAGCCACGTTTTCTTGTCAATCTTGGCACACACACTACACTTAACCGTGAACCTATTACACTTACGATGGTATTGGCAGCATGAATGAGGGTCCAAATGCTGCTTTGATCCAGAAAATTCTAAACAACTGCATCGTTCCGGGTCAGGATAGACTGGAGGAGTTGCAGGAACAGTAGGGTCAGGTAAATCCAAATGCGGTTGAGCCAGAGAACTAACAACACTGGTCGAAGCGACTAAGCTCCCGGACGAAGACATGGAAGCCATGATGGCGGAGAGACACAAGATGAGCTCCGAATGGCGCGAAAAACCGTTGGAAGAAGGACGTGTAGAACTCGTGACTGACGTCAGACGGAACAGAGGGGAACTTCCGAAGAGGAAGACCCCTGATGACGGAGGACCGTGGGACAGAAGGTAGAGAAGACATGGCGGGCCGGTACTGGCGACCAGGTTTTCAGGAATCCAGCGTTGTAGAGGGCTTGAGTACGGAAGAGATAGCTTTGTGAAGAACAAAACCTACGTGGAATCAGTGTGTGTTGTGGTATAAAGGAAGGCAGTGGGACAGGTGCATTAACGCTGTCCCTTAAAATGGCATATCGTATACGTTTCCTTATTTTCACATCCGTCACAATACCCCCTCTCTCTTCTCTCTGCTTTATTTTTGTGTTTGTAGTAAAAAGAAGGCTGTAAACATACTTAAAATGATGAACAAAATACAAACAGGAACAAGGATACTGCAGCTTGTGGCATGCGACTTTCCTTAGGGGAGACTGGGATCAGAAGTGGCTGCGGTGACCCGGGCGTCTTCAACTAGATCATTGAGAGACCGATGAAAGTCTTTAGGCGGAGTGAAGGAGCGATCGAAGAACGAGAAGGGATCGACGATGCTAGTGATAAACTGGTCCGAGCAGGTATCCGAGAAATACCGGGACCTGAGAAACTTTGTGACAAATGTGGACCGGTGATTGAGGTGAAAGTGATAAAAAGTCCGGAGAACACAATCCTGTAGTATTGGAGTAAGGAGTGGGAGTCGGAGATGACGAGAGCGGACAGTCTAATGGTCCCAATGTTAGGTGGGCGCATAGATGGCACGGAGAAAGAGTAGCCGGGAACGAGGACGCCGGTGGAGACCAGGCCACAGCGGAACTGCACGAGGATTGCGGACTAGCAGAACTGGGAAAACAGCATTCCAGTGGTGAAACTTTAGGGTCACAAGAGGCCCTGGAAGGTGCCAGAGCACGGACGACCGCAGACGGAAAGGCTGGGAGAGTAATAGATGCAGACATCTTGACAGAAGAGCCACCGTGGCTAGCGGTCAGACAAGGAACCGGAGACTGGCGTCTGGAAAAACGAAATGTGGCACCAGAAGACTTCATTCAAAGAGCGACCGGGAGGCGGCAGAATGGTGGAGGCTGACAGGGTCCGGGGGACCGAAGCGGCTTGGAGGAACTGGACCGACCAAAACAGTGTGGCGGAGCTGCTTGAGATATACGTGGGGGACGTCGGATTTCAGTCCTGGCGACCGAGGGTCGCTCCATCGGGGAGGCAGGGACAATGAAGCTATGCAACCCGAAGGGCGAAGAGGACACTTGCAAAATTTTCAAAATAGTAGTCCCCGTGTGGACCGTGAAAGAGGAGCACCGCTATCGGGCGCATGGGCTGAAAGGTGCGCCGAAGCCACGGTGGGAAGAGCCGAAGGGACCGGGGACCGAAAACAGCGAGGAGAGCCAAGGAGGACGACCACACGATGTGACGTCCTAAGAAGAAAAATGGCTAATGCATGGGCCCAGGCGCTTATACACTGTGGCTGATGCTAATGCATGTGCAATAAAGGGAAGCTGCGAGCCAGGCAGGAAAGCCAACTTTTCATTGCTAGGGTTGGAGCAAGCAAGGGAAGGAAACTGCTAAATAAATAACAGGTAATGTTTATTTTCATGGCATAAAAACATCAACTTTTCAATTGGCCAAAAAAAAGAGAAGAGCGCAACTTTTTTAATATCGTGCCTGCATTTGGATTCTACAGTTACTACCTTCTTGCCCTCTTTCATTTAAACATTGAAAATGAATCGGAAGGATTCATTTTCAGTGTTCGCATGAAAGAAGGCAGAAGGTAGTAGCTACTGAAGGCAAGAAGGTAGTAGCGTCAAACTGTAGAAGGAGGTACTTGCATAATCTACGAGTTAGTAATGTTTCTTGCTCATTGAGAACCGTGCCCCCCCCACGCGGGGGGGGGGGGGGGGTTAGGGGTGAGATAATTTATTTCAGTACTGTCCCAACGCCACCATTAGAGAGAGGAAGCCATGAACTCGATCAACTAAACGGGACAATACACTCATTTTTTTTTTTGGTTTTTTTTTTTTTACTTTTTTTACAGGTAGCCAGAATAAACGAGTCAGAATACTCAGTTTCATTTTCACCTTTTCAGAGGTAACCAACAAAACAGGCCAGCATACTCAGTTTTTTCCACCGTTTTAGAGGTAACCAACAAAACTAGATGACAAAACAATATCAAAACACATTCTACAGACAATTATTTTATGCCGAGACCATTTTCCGCTTGAAACAGGTTATTGTCGAGATGAAATAGCAGGGTTCCCACCAAAATACTGAAATCAATTTCCCTGAGTTTTAAAGGTTTTCCAGAGTACACGGATTCATTTTCCAGGCTATTTACCGTAATTTTAGAAAGGAATTTCTTTCACACATTTTACCAGTTTTGTGTTTCATTTTACCAGGATGAAGCTTTTAGATGGGAAATATGCAGTATTTAAAATCTTAATTTTTTCCCTCAGTTTTCCAGGATTTTTGTAAAAAAAATCAGAGAATTCCCAGAGCTTTCCCTGAGTTGCAAACATACTTTAAATTCCCCAAGTTTTCCACATTTCCCAAGTTGGTGGGAACCCTAAATAGCTGTTGAGCAAACAAAACCTATTCCTTTAGTTATTAGGATAGACTTCGGTAACATTACATTAAAATACAAATTGCGTAAACTAGTATTAAAAGACCAAGCTTTTATCGAATAAAACTTAACTCGTCGGAGAAGGAATCTATTTCGGTGAACGAAAAGAACAAGCGCAATTTGTGGCAGCAATATACGTTTGTCTTAACGTTAGTTTCCGGAACGTACAGAGAAACCGGACCTTTCAAAATACCACTTTCCAAAGACGAGTTGAATTCTGCCACCAGTAGGTTTGTGATATTTCCGTTACCTCCCAGTATTAGAACACCGAGGTTTGGACAACACTTTGCTAGAGAAATAACACCTTCTACCAGTTTCCTTCTTCTGGTGCCAATGTGGTTAGCAAAGTACAGTTTCTCCAATCGTCCTTGAGTTGCCAAAGCGAGTATTCCTTTCCCTGTAACCCGCGTAAAACCCAAACTCAAATCTGTCAAAGACGGTGCCGATGCAAGAGCAGCAGCTCCAACATCAGTAATCGCTGTGCCTAAAAGGTTCAAGGACCTAAGTTGCTTGCATTTTTTAGCCAATAGTTTCATCAGGTGGTCATCCACTCCTGCAGCTTCTCGCAACGAAAGTACCTCTAACTGACGTATCATGTCTGGGATGCAGTACCATTTACTTTGTTTCATTGCGTATCTTCTTAAGCACAAGTTTTTCAATGTGCTACTGTAGTAACACAAAAACTTCTTTAGTGTAGTAATGGGAAACCGAACCGACAAACCGGTTATGTCGAATTCTACTATACGATCACATATTTTCGTTAATTTTTTAACGACATCTTCAAGACTAAGTCGAGGAGTGTACAAGTACAGTCCCTTCAAATCCATCTTCAAAGAGTCTATAAAGTTAACGGTAACTACAGTATTACCCTCGAGACGAAAATATTCCACAGAACGGCAATGCTTTAAGAAAGTACGGAGGATGGCATCATTCAGAGTTGGAGAAGAACCTATAAAAACCTTCTTCAACTTCGTGCATTTTCGGGATAAATTTATTAGGTAGGTGGCAAACTCTTTTTCAGTGGATGATCCTTCCAACCTGACCTCTACAAGATTTGGGCAGTTGTCTCCTATTATGTCCAACACTTTATTCGTTAATTTTTGCTCGCACTTTCCTGCTTTGTAGTATATCATTGATACTTTTGCTTGTCTCACATTTCTGCCGCAACGAGACAAAATGGCTGACACGACATCATCCGTTATTGAGACGTGCTCCAGTTTCAGCTTTACGATGTCAGTAAAGTCAAGTTTAGTTGGGTAATCCCACATCACATTTTTACCAATATCTCTCCATCTTGTGCATACTGATTCCGTTCTTACACGTTCCCTTATATTTAAGAAACCGAAAATGTGTTGTAGAATTTCATTGGGTAAGTCCTGAATTTCAGCACAACGACTGTAGGGCTCCAACTGACTGAAGTCATCGTTCAATGTTTGTAATGAATTAGATTTCGACATTTTCTTCCAATCTTCGTCAGATTTAGCTTTTTCTAAAGACAACCGTACTCTTGTCCCAAACTTGATTTAAAAATTATGACGAGACTCATAGATTCCAAAAGAGTTGAATCATAGGGCGCAGGCCATGCGAGTACATGGTGGTGTCTGAAGAATGAGCCTGGCAAAACGTCCTGCCAATGACAAAGAAATACTGATAGCTTATCACAGATAACTTAAAATCACAAGCCAATATTGACAGGCAGGTCTCGTTCGAAAAATAGATAAAATACTTGTGCGCAGTTACGTAAAAGATTAGAGCTATCAGACTGATTTCCTGCCATATCATGGCGAAATTAGTCTGCCAAAGAAAACTGGACCATTTTAATTCAATTTGAACTAGGAAATCAGCTCTGAAGACGGTCAACCACTGAAACTTAAGAAAGGGGAAAAACAAACATTTAGACTATATTACAGGAAGTAGTTCTTTGCAAATTGAGTATTAAACGTGTGGAATGCTCTACCAGGTGAAGTTGTTGTGGCCCCAACCATTTAATGTTTTAGGACAAGGCTACACAGTTGTGATTAATCAAGGACTAGTAGTCCACCTGCCAAGTGACAATGTGCAGACCTCATTTTCGGAAAGTCATTAATTAAATCACTTCGTCGTTGTTACATTGGCGGTCACTGGCTGTGGTATTATCTTAAAGCCACGGATTCACGGTTTTCACGAATTTGACGATGGTTAGGGATAAATAAATATGCTGCCAAGCAGCCTACAACTTGTTAAAATAGGCGGTCTAGGCACTCTAACACCATTGGTCGATTTTTAAGAAAATGTGTCACCTGCTTCTAGGTGAAAAAAGGATTTAAATAACGTCGAAGTTCCAGTTTTTTGTAAAGCTCTTAAAAGCTTCTGCTACTGAGATAAAATAAATTATGTGACAGATCTGGCTGAAATTTGGCATTAAATTTACATTTGACGGAAATCGTGCCTTTTTTATAGTTTGACATGGAGAGGCATTAACAGTAGAAATTGTAATCATTTGTAATGAGGCACATGCAGTTCACGGATGGGAAGACTTTATGGATGCTTAAAATTCAATACCACAGAATACCTGTTTAGCAGTTAAATTAAATTACATTACGCAAAGATACGAAAAAGATTATTAAATACCAGATACTAAATTACGTGAAGCAAATACATTCACACAACAGAAAAGGGTGTTAAGAAGCTTTTACGTCTGCATTTGTAACATTTCAAACAGCAAGAATCGGCTAGTAGTGTACACGTTCAGCTACTAGCAGGTTCTGTCCTTATTTGTAGCGAAACACGAGCAGCTTTAATCACGGTCTTACTTTCATTCAAACTGCACTACATGGTCGGTTTGCTATGTTAACAAATCCTGGTAATGTATTTGCTGTAGGTGTGGCAAAACGCGAGGAGCAGCTTTGGGTACGAGTTAGTGCCTTGCGTAGTCCTAACTTACATTCAAACAGTTGCAATTTCGTTTGACTATTTCGTCAAGTGAGGGATATTCAGAAAATGAAGTGATAAGAATCTGTACAAATCAGAACGTAAAGAAAAAAATTCTTAAAGAGGTGCAGGCATGAAATATCAGTCAGTTGGTACGTGAATAAGTAACTGCCTTGAGAGAAGCGAGATGACGCCAACGGAGCGAGCAATGTGGGTAGTTTTATTTTTATTTTTATAAAGGTTGGAACACGCAGTCTGGTGGTCCAAAATTTCGTCCCCCATTGTCAATAACATTGTCTGCATACAGTTATAACAATGTTTCTTCATTATGGTTTAAAGGGTTTAATGAGCGTTAACCACTCCTGGTCATCTGCCCGAAGCCCTAAGGCCCTGTGTCTTCATTATGGACAGAGGCGGCAAGAATACTGTTCATATATAGCTGTTAAGATAGCATCGTTTATTGTTTATGGTAGTATATTAATGGTAACATAAATGCGTGCATAAAAAATGCATAAAAATGCGTGGCGAACTTAACATTTTCCATGAAACCATTTTGGGACGTAGCCTACACATATGAATACTAACTTTAATTAATCTTTAGCAGTGTTATAAAAAAATAGAAGAAATCATAACAACAGTCAACTGGGTATACGAAAAAAAACGCTTTACTAAGTTCATATTACTACATATATAATACGGAGCAGGCGGCCAAGTCACCGGCCACGCCATTCCGTCGTACAAACAAGTACGCCACCCTGTAGTGCCATCTGTTGACTGGATTCGCCTTCAAATTCGGGTTGGGACATTTTGCCAACGTCTTTGAACAGACGACGCCACTTACCAAACTTGCCATGTCGCCGTCAATTGACGGCCTTGGACTACAAGTTCGGGTTATAACATTTTTTCCAAAGTCTTCGAAGAGATGGTGCTACTTACCAGACCTGCTGCACCGTTTTGGGGTTCGTTTTTTGGTATTAAATGTATTAAATTTTGGATTTAATGTGTTCAATGCCTTTTTTAATCACGAATCTGCTTTCGTACCACACTGACGGTAAAATAAAAAGCCAGAAAAGCCAGAACAACTGAAAAATTTCATTTTTAAACTTTTTACGGCATATTTTCTCCCAAAATTGGAAAAAGAGTGTCGTCAATCATGCTTATCAGTTTAAATGGTAAAGAACCCTACATTTACCGTACTGCAGTCATGAACATTGAAAGAGACTTTTACTCGACTTGCAGTTTGGTAGGATAATTCGAGAGCAGTTGTGTTTTTCATCAGTAACTGATATCAATATCTATTCCCACAAAGAACCCTACATTTACAGAATCATGAACATAGAAACCAACCTTGACTCGACCTGCTTTGTGGCAGGGTAATTCCAGAACCGTTGTTTTTCATCTGCAATTAGTACTGATTTCAGTTATCACGTGACGCAGTAGTCGTAAAGGAAATGTAACTGAAAATTTACTGAAACTATAGTAATACTGCTGTTGTAATCTGGAATAAAACGTGGACGATTGTTTTATAAACGGTGTCCTTTTATTTCCAACGTGCAAGTTTGGTTTCAATCCCTTGTAAGTATATCCTAAAATGCACGAATCTGTGAAGATTTCCATGCTGTTCATCTTGCCTTTAGCCCCAAAATGGCGAATTTCATTTCTAGTAAGACTCTGTCGTGAATGATCCACCATGCTGTAGTATAATACTTTTTTCCTCCAAACAGCAATGAAACAGGCTTTAACAAAAGTAAATCGTCTAATATCTTGTTTGGGGACATGACTTCCTGTGCGACCTTTCCTCTGTAACTGTTTTGTAATCTGCGTAAATTCTTGCACACCTCCGTGTTTAGCATACATTTTCTCCCTGAATGGATAGTTTTGATTGTCAGTATGTTTCTAGCTTGAATGGTTGACCTTCTCAAGCACTTCATGAAATAAGCCTATTATATTGAGTGTATTAAGCCTAATAATACTCAAATTGTTCAAAACGGAAATAAATAATTAGTTTCGAGATCAGTACTATACTAGATCACCTAAAATGTTGTTATGAAAGGTTTACTAATGTTTCACTTGTTATAATGGAAAAGTTAATAGAGCGTAATTATAATATTAATTTCTGCATAAGTGTTGTTGGCAGAGCAGAGCGAGCATAGCATATCCTGTATAAGGGACCTCAAATTGCAAAATGTTGGTTGATTGAAGTTTTATAGTCTGGATGGAGCCCAAACGAACGGTCGTATCGGAATGAAATTTGCCGTATCTCTTGACGTACAATTGTACATTTGATTATTTAAAATAAAATACATAAATTGTCTGCGGCCTTGCAGTGCTGGAAACACCAGTTCTCGTCAGATCCCCGAAGTTAAGCAGCATTGGGCTGGATTGATACTTGGTTGGGTGACCGCCTGGGAATCTGGCTGTTGCAGACATAGGGGCTTCGGGCAGGTGACCAGGAGTGGTTAACGCTCGTTTAACCCTTTAAACTGTATAAAACTTTTAAAATGTACTTTTAAAATGTATATATGTATATATTTTACCCTCACAATGACTTCCATATGTGATGTGTATCAAACTAGTTTTATTAGATAATAATTTTAAAATATTTAAATGTAATTGTACTTTGTATTAACCTGTTTTTTCAAAGAATTTTTAAATGTAATTGATTGTTTTATGTTGTGTGACTGGCATATACAAGCTCAATGTTGAGTTTCATGCCATTTATCACTTAATAAACTGCCAAACCCTTTTTCATAAATTGTTATCCACCTACATTTTAACAAGTAAAGTGAACCTCCAGTCACATAACCCTTTTTTTTTTACGGCTACACTTAACCGTTTTGTTTGTAATCCTTGTTGTATAGGCCTACCGTTTTTATGGCCTGCAGTATTGTCAACGAAAAACTGGAATTAATGCTACTTGTCGCATGTGCTTTTGCTCCAGTGTCTTTTATGCTACTTTAAATATACATTAACACCGAGTGTTAATAAACTAATGCGTAATAGGCTAAGGGCAATGCTTCCTTTTCGTGTTTCCACAAAGTGCAGGTGAATAATTGTTGACTCACCAGCACTGTTAACATTTCTTTATTTTTCAGTCTATGCCTTGCGGCTGGCGTTGTTCCCTAATTACAATATATAAAACAATGTAAAACACTAAAATTGATCGTTCAGGTTCCCATAATTCCGGAATGACTCAACCAATTGAAAAAGTGGTCTCTTTGAGGATGAAGGAGAACGAAATTTTTGACAGAACATGCTTCAGATTTGGTGCAGTAGATGGAGTAGTTTTTTTTTTCTGAACAACAAGTGAACAGTTTTTCAGCATTACGTGTAGCTTCCTACTTTTACTCTTGCACAGAATTGCATTACTTTTGTCTTTTGGTATAAATATAACTTCCATACCTGTCAACTAACTGGCCAATTTTGGTCGAAAAATATTGAATAGGAACGTTCATATATTAATTGTTTTAGTTTTGCTGGAGAAAGGACTTTAATCGTATATATTCGGCTATCGCCATGTATGATACACCCAAAAGCTTTGTTGACGACCATGATTTGCTGATGGACAATTTAGCAGGAATTTTGAGACATTTTTGGGGGATTTCTTAAAGTGTTGCCGCTGGTCAAACCACTATGATTCTTACTTTCTAAAAACACGTACAAAATAAAAAGCTTGATATTTCGACTCGGTATGTTGCATGATTTTTCATCAGACGCATAATATACCACGTCAAAACATTAAAAACTTCAGGTTGTTAGTAGCAGGGCAGAGTATCAATGGCGGCAGCCATATTGTCAACAATGATGACTGTCATGCAGTGGCTAGGAAATGCTGAATGGATAGTCTAATGTTATAAGGATGGGAAGCCGTGTACCAGCAGAAATGGTCCAATTGAAAGTAGTTCCTGGTAGTGTGTGGTACTTATGGTTTCACCTATTCGTTAACCAGTTTTACCAAGTTATCAAACAGTAAAACGGCATTCTAACATTGACAGCGGTAAGGACATGAGACAGACTACTGGGGAAGGGAGGGTGATCAGATCGGACAATCGAATCTAATCAGAATGGGCAGCCGATTAACCTAGTAAAAATGGTCTATGTGAAAGTGTTTCGTGTTGTTGCATATAATGATCCGTACATGAACAACTTTGACCTGGACTATTTCGGCTGTGCAAAATTATGCAGTGGACTCATTCAATTGTTAGTAATGTTGTTTGCTCATTGAGAACACGGAAGAGTAGAAGGGGGATGGGGGGAGCACGCAACTTACCTTACTTTTCATCTACGTCTCCCGTAAACAGGACGCAATAAACTCGATCAATCAAACTGGTCCGAAGACTTTTTTCCACCTCTTTAACGGTAAAACAAAAAAAAATTCAGACAACAAAAGAAGATATAATCACATTCTTTATTTAAAGGCCGTTGCTTTATTTAGAAACCATTTGCTGCTTGATACATGGTTTATTTCGAGAGGTAAATAGCTATTCGGCAAACAAATCCTATCTTTTTTTAGTATTAGGATAATATGCAAGTCAGTAAGTCAGCAAGTTGTTTGTACCGATTAGCATAATACACAGACTTTAATAATAATAATAATAATAATAATAATAATAATAATAATAATAATAATACAAGTTTATTTGCCGAGTACACTTGCAAAATAGTAAGATATGGCTTGTATTAGAAACCGCTTATATCTTACCAACATTAAGTGACAAAAATACATATAACTAGGTATAAATACCGGCACAACGTTATAGCAAAAATAGCATTAGGAACAGGCTGATATGTATGGTAGTAGGTTACACTTATTTCGTCTGAATTTAAAACAATTGATTGAGGGTGTCGTGTCAACATCACTTAGTTAAACATTACATTGGAATATAAATTGTGACAGTTGGTAGTGTAAGGACATGCTAGTCGAAAAAACTTAGCTCACTGGAGAAGACATCAATATATTCAACTGAAAAAAACAATCTCAGTTTGGGGCAGCATTTTACCTGGCTTGTGACTTTGGTTCCCTGAACGTAAAGAAAAACGGGACCTTTCAAAAGGTCACTTTCCAAGGAAGAGTTGATTTCTTCCACCAGTCGGTTTGTGACATCTGTGTTCTGGTTCACTATTAGTACACGAAGGTTTGGACAACACTTTGCTAATGAAATAAAACTTTCTTCCAGGTTTATTCCATTAATACTAAAGGTACAGGCAAACTTTTCCAATCTTCCTTGAGCTGCCAAACTGTGTAGTCCTTCCGCTGTAACATGGGCAGATTCCAATCTCAAATCGGTCAAAGACGGCGCCGATGCAAGAGCAGCAACTCCAACGTCAGTGACCTTTGTACCTAAGACGTTCAAAGACCTAAGGTTCTTGCATTTTGCAGCCAGTATTTTCATCAGGCGGTCGTCCACTCCTACAGCACCCGACAAGGAAAGTACTTCTAACTGAGGTATCAGGTCTGGGATGCAATACCAGTCACCTGGTTTCAATGAATATCTTCTTAAATTCAATATTTTCAACGAATTACTGTAGTAACGCAAAACCGTCTTTACCGTAGCAAGGGGAAGTCGAACAGAGGGCAAGCTGAACAATATGCTGGTTATGTCCAATTCGGCTATAGGATCACCCCTTTTCATTAATTTTTCAAAAACCTCTTCAAGATTAAGCCGAGTAGCGGGCAAGCTGAGTCCCTTCAAACCCAACGGCAAAGAATCTATAAATTTGGTGGTAACGTCACTATCACCCCTCAGTTGCAGGTACTCCAAAGAACGGCACTGCTGCAAAAATGCACAGAGGATATCATCGTTCAAATTAGGAGAAGAATCTAGAGACACCTTCTTCAACTTTGGGCATTTTTGGCCTAAATTGATTAGGTGACTGGCAAGTGCGATTTCAGCGGGCAGTCCTTGCAATCTGACTTCTATAAGATTTGTGCAATTGTCTCCTATTACATCGAGCACTTTGTTTGTTAATCTTAAATCACACTTGTCAGATTGGGTGAGCATCATTGACACTCGCAGTTGTCTTACACTTCTACCGCAACGAGACAAAATGGCTGCCACAACGTCATCAGTTAGAGGGATGCGTTCAAATTCCAGCTTACTGGCACAAAAGTCAAGTTTCGTCGGGTGATTCCACAGCACATTTGTACCAATCTCTCTCCACCTTCTACATACCAATTCAGTTTTGAAACGTTCTCTTATATTTAAGAAACAGAAAATGTGTTCTAGAATTTCACTAGGTAAATCCTGAATACTGGTACTATGACTATATGGTTCCAACTGACTGAAGTCGGAGTTCAACGTGTTCAATGCAGATGTCGACATTTTCTTGAAATCTCCAGAAAAGTTGGCTTCTTCTAACACCAAACCTACGGGTAAGCAAAAAAATACCAACTTAAATTAAATGATTAGCTGGGTGTATCTTGATTCCAACAGCATTTGAAGTACTGAGTGAGTTCCACGTGCAGAATGAGATTGTCAAACTAAAGCTGATAAGTCACAAAGTTAAGAGTCGATTGATAACTTCAAATTACAATAGGAGAGTCCGATAAACACCCCTTGACATGCCTGCCATTCTAAAAAGTCAC
>JAHWFP010190679.1:0-10693 GCA_023313725.1 Lithobius niger
CAGCTGTTTCGTTCCCACGTCTCATGCTAAACCATTTATTTGTTCAATACTTTGCAGCGTATAAAAAAAAAGATAAAAAGATTTAAAAAGCAAGCCGTTTAATTCAGCTGGCTGAAAGAACGGCAGTTCGGTGACAACAGAATAAGTAATATTAACGGCATCGATATCGGATTGGAATCGGAACAAAATATGTGTGCCGGTACCGGTATCCGAGTTTGGGTCCAGGTCAACGTAGTGGATTGTTCGATAAGTTGGGAACTAAACACTATAGAGAATTGCAGTTTGCTGCATTTTAAATCGGAAATCGATCTGCAGCTTCCTGGATTGCTTTTAATTGTAAACTTGCGTCTAGAGTTATAAATTGAGAGTGTTTAAACGAAACAGTTGCTTAATTTAGTTTTGTATCAGTTCTTTTCGAACCATTTGTGTAACCATATTTTTTTTCCTTTTAAATAACGGCAGCTGTCAAAAAGGTGTCGTAGATCGGTTAGATAATGGATCGAGATTGGTACCTATCGGCCAATACTGATATATATTACCTTTGCTATTACTGGCAATCCAGTTACGACCCTCATCATAATAAAGTAGCAGCAGTGGCGTAACAAACTTAGGCTGCGTTGCCACGCAACAGTTTCTTTGTTCCTTCCCCCCCCTCTTTTTTTTTTAAACAAACATACAACGTATGCCATCAAATTGTGCACAGGGAATACTGTAGAGAGAGAAAATTTGCGTGCTTGGCCATAAAATTGTGCACAGAGAAGACTCTAGAAAATTGGCGCGACGTGGGCGTTAAACTGTGATCGGGCGTGATAGTAGATCGGCAAATACCTGTGTCCCTTATATCTGAATATAGTACAACTGAAAACCACAAAAACTGCCAAAAACGTTTTTGCAGTTGAAATCACAAGCGAGCGTTCAGAAGAAAAGAAAATCTTCGCCAAATTCTCATTTTATACTTGAACTAACCTTACATCTCACGTCGCAACCTACATGACAATAACAATAAAAATTGATTTACGGATAAACGTTTAAGCTTGGCATAAGTTTGGGGCTTGGGGTGGGCGTGCTGCGTGCCTTTGCTGTGCACAATGAGAAAAATCTTCGTTAATCAATCCACTAAAAGTTTTGTTCTCTTCTTAGATTTCTTTTTCTGAGTGAATGGTGGAAATTACGGAAAATTTGAGTGTGTGGTGCGCTACTAACCCTGAAGAGTACCGTCCATTGCCCAACATTGTTAAGACAGCTAGACAGAGAGCAGCTATGATTAGGCGTTGCGTCTTATCCAGGGATTCCAAAAAATGCCTTTAGGCCTTTTGCGCTTTTGTGCGCCCAATTTTGGCGTACGCGTATCCAGTCTGGTCCCCTTATCTTATTAAGGACATTGTTCACGTTGAGCCTGTACAACGCTCTTACACCACATTTTTGCCAGGCTTTTCTGGGATGAGTTGTACTAAACGACTTAGTATTTTGGAAGTTGACTCCCTCGCTCTTCGATGATTAAAATATGAGTCGACTCTGATGTACTCCCTTTAACATGACCATTGTAACTTTAATTACGGTCGTTTCTTCTCTAATCACACCTCATCCAAAACTAAGAGGTCACGCGCTAAAACTGGTGACCCAGTCCTTTCGCGTGACTGTAGAAAATATTTCTTCTTAAACCGCGGAGTGAGTGTGTGGAACGCTCTACCTTGTGAGGTGGTATTTGCTCTGTCATTCGGTATTTTTTTTTAAAGAAATTGGCAAACAAAAGACGGTGCTATCCAAATACGTTAGATGGAACTAACCAAACTCTAACCGTAACTTTTCTGGCAAGGTGCCAGTGGTCTCTGTGTGTGTGTGGGGAAGGGGGGGGGGCTTCCTTGACCTGTTGCTTTTGCAGCAAATTATTTATTAATTATTTATTTATTATTGTAAAATACGCAATCTTTTCCCCATTTGACAAAGTTGGAAAATTGATTTATTTCCTTTTTTTGCGTCCTGGCGCTTGGTAATTATAGTACAAAACATGAATAAGCATAAGAGCAAAACACAAAGTTATAATAATGTGTTGTGTCTCGGTCAGAAATCTGCACAAACGTCACATCCTATCTTCTCAGAAACTGTATTCGTCGCCAACGAATCCTATCGAACAGACTTTAATCTTTGTGTATTCCTTGCTGAACGTTGCATTGAAATAAACGAATAAAATAAAAGAACTGCTAAATGTTGGATATTTTTCCTCCGATCCCTTCCACCTTCGCTACCCTCATTCTAAGATAAATCAGCCAAGAGCAGTCCTGTTACGTAGACGGGGTTAAAATAGACGGGGTGGACGGGGAAGATAGCTCATTCTGGTTGCTGGAGGGGTGCGGACTTGGTCGAACCCCTGGAAAGTGAATCTTGGCAAAGTCCCCTCCAGGATTGCTGGCCAGGGTAGCGTGAGAGGGTACCATGCTCCTTCAGCAGCTGTGGGAACTTATTCTGGTCAATTCTGGACAATCTTTCGGCCCAGAGGTGAGGTTTCCCGGTGCAAGTCCCCGGATTTGCCCCTCCCTTTACCAGATATGCTTCTCGCAAAAAAGGCTGGTAATGTTCAAAAGTGAGCCGGTTCAGCCACACAAGCGCTAAAATGAGAAAGAAATAACACATTTTTGCCAACAGAAATTCAAATTTAGTTGATTTTTTTCCCAACTGTTTGCTGGATGCAGTGGGCTTAATTTGGGTTTTAGTTTAGAAACTGAATTTATGTTAAAGTCTGAAAATGTTTACGACCGGGAATTCTCGTTTGCCGAGGGCTACCACGGTTGAATATTTATAGAAAAACTCACGGGAGCATGAAAAACGCATGTTAGCCTGATGACGAAAAACAGTTATTAACCCCAATTATTACAGAAAATAGCTTACTGGAGAAATTGGGAGACGGATGGAGGGCATCGTTCGTCAACGACCAGGGAAACTTTTATTAAATTAAAGCTATATCAGGGAAAAAAAATGTATTGCTGCTTTCGAACTGATCTCCCTGCAAATAAATAAACACCCGTCATTGTGTCCGGGGGCTATCTTCTTCCTGCAGTTTCATTTCTTTTCAATACATTAATGAGATATTAATTTTCGCTTTTTGGCCAATTCGTCACTGTAACTTCAACATCGTTCCCATTAAGATCGCTAGGAAGGGGAGAGTAGTCAGACTTGCACACGGATACGTCTAGTGACCACCTGAACATAAACCCGCGAACAGATACCGTCAAGTTCGCCCATACGTGCTGACCATAAGGCCAGTGAATTATCTTCAGACAGTAAACAGATGGGTCTTGCTAACAAGTTTAAACACAACACCGGTAATGTTTTCAAAACACTCGTAGCATGCGCACTCGCTGTAAAAAAAAATTTTTTTGTAACGTTTCTAAAGTGGCGGCAACGATGGGGTAACTTTATAAAGGTAAAAAAAAAAAAAAAAATGTACCGATGCACACCCATTTACGTTGCCTTTCGGACTTACATGTCAGACTGCCTGAGCGGGAAATCGAATGCACGATCTTGGAAATCAAAGACAGAGGTCCTGTCGCTGAGCAATATCTGACACGGCCAAGTTTTCGTCCTGTTTAATTTATAAAAGCACACACGTAACGATTTGATGACGGAGCTCCTTCACGTAAAAATGTGTTTTTTTAATCCCTTAAAGGTAAATGCACTGCTTTGTACAATAAAAAAAAAAAACCAGTTGGACGTCTGTAATTCGTCTAGTCCTGACGTGACTAAAAATCGGGTCTGGAGGGTAAATTGGCTCGTGTGATAGGGGGGCAGACGACATGAGTTGGAGTAATTAAAGAGTCGTCCCGACTCGATGGTCAGGCGACGCTACCAGCCCTCGGGGCAGCGACTTTTACTCACGTGACTGGGAGAGACCAATGGTGAACGCATACCATGCATACCAGAAAAAGAAGTGAAACTGGACTTAAACTGAGGCATTATAAAATGGCTTGTCGTCTGACGGCTAGTCTGCTCGTGTGACATCCAACTAGCAACACGACAAAATGTAGGTCGGGGGAATCGCTTCTTGCCTTAAGGGCAATCGTGTCTGGAGGAAAAAATCTTACCGTCTGACAGCGGGATTAACACACAGCTTTAATACTATTCAGGATTTCAAATTCCTTCTCAATATAATTCTTTATAACCTCCTGATAAAACTGAAAGCCTTATTATTGTTTAACTTTGTAAAAATAAGAACAATAGGCTTATTCAGTTACGTCTTTACTATACCGCACTTCACGAGACAGATAAAGCGTCTAGACACATTCATAAAAAAAAGTCAAGTGTAGTGTAATGGTCAGACGGTTGCGCTTGTTAACCCGTTACAATAAATAAAACTAGTTGCTGATATAATATAGTGTGGATGCTGCAAGGACGGACCACAAGAAATTTTGGCAGAGCATCAAAATCTGACAGTGGAACGCAACGATTGATGGGATAGTCTTGGGTCAAGGACACTGAATGACTACCGACTCCACTAGTAATACATAAAATTACAAACAAAAACGTCAAGTGTGCCGTAAAAAAAGGGGTTATATAAATGAGGTTTCACTTTACTTGTTAAAATGCACGCGAGTAAAAATTGATAATTTTTAACTGAAATAATCAAATGTACAATTGAGAAAATTGCATCTGTTTTAGTGCTGTTGTGCTTTACGTTTTAAATATATGATTGGTAAAGCACAACAGCACTTACACAGATGTAATTTTCTCAATTTTCTCAATTGAGAAAATTGCATCTGTTTAGTTGCTGTTGTGCTTTACGTTTTAAATATATGATTGGTAAGGCACAACAGCACTTACACAGATTCAATTTTCTCAATTGTACATTTGATTATTTCAATAAAAAATTGTCATTTTTTTTATCCGTGTACATTTTAACAAGTAAAGTGAAACTTCACTCATATAACCCTTTTTTTTACGGCACGCTTGACGTTTTTGTTTGTAATCCGTGTACCTTTTTTACGGCTAAGGCGTCACGCTACAAAGGTTTATGTATGCAGGACTTTGCCACCGTTCACGTAGATTAAGGCCCGTATTCTGAACGCTGACTAAAAATCGTACTTGACTTGAAATGACGTCACACCTATTTAGTGCCATTCACCACCATAACCTCTTTTGGATACATTTGGAAGAAATCGGATGGTGAATGGCACTTAATAGGTGTGACGTCATTTCAAGTCAAATGACGTCACACCTATTAAGTGCCATTCACCACCCGATTTCTTCCCCGATTTCTTCGAAATGTACCCAAAAGAAGTTCTGGTGGTGAATGGCACTAAATAGGTGTGACGTCATTTCAAGTCAAGTACGAGTTTTAGTCACCGTTCAGAATACGGGCCTTACACTTTAGCAGTATTGTGATATCCGAAATCTTGCAAGAAAGCTTATTTGTTTTTCGTTGGCTGTTTTGACTTGGGTTCAATTAAACCTTGCCGTGACCATTAAATGAGTTCGTTTTTTTTTTTAAACTTTTTGACTAGTGAAACATTTTTGAAGGTGGTGTGCCTTGTAGGTACCGTGAATATTTTGTGTTAAGATTATCTGAAACAAAACCCACAAGGTGAAAGAACCCGCCGAGATTCAGCCAATCAAAGTAATGATATCAGAACAAAAATCACTGCCATCAAGTTGTTACATGGTGTTCCAACCCTAACCGAAAAGTGTTCCCCTTAGCAAGTAGTGATACCACCCCCGCCAACGAAAAGCCCCCAAGCCAATTCCGCCGACTAGTAGATCAAAGGTTAAGTGAAACATCTGACCATTGCTCTTTGTTTGTTTACACAAATTCTACACTTGAAATAAAACATTGCTGCAATGGGTTTCTTACAATCAAGTGTGACAATCGAACTCTGCGGGCTGACCACTAGCGTGGTTCTAGAAATACCTTGGTATCCTTTTGTATGTATGGTTTCTGAAAGCGGGGATAGTGACTGTAAACAACTCGTTTTGTTCGCAAAGGTCGTGATTTGTGAGTGATAGTGCTTACATTTGTTTGGCAACAGTGACTTCGATCCACCTTTTGTGTAGCTAGTTCGGATCGAAAACATGACAAGTGATTTATTTTGACTAGTCTTGAAATTGACAGCCCAGCACAATGGAATGACAGATTGATTTTCTAAATAGGAGAAGAGAAACGAAGCTGCAGATACGACGTGAGTATGTTTACTTGTCCTACATAGATTTTCAACGTGTCTGTGAATTGCAACATATGTGTGATGGCCGAGGTGATGGTGGGCATGGTTCACTATACTAGCGGCTGGGCCTTGCAAGCAGATTACCACAGAATGAAAATCGAACCAGAAAGATACAGAAAGATGTTTTGTTTCCTATGCGCAAACGCGTGGTGCGTTTTCCACAAGATTGGAAAGTGGATTCCTGAAGAATGCCTATATACATTTAGGTGGTTAAGGAGGGGAGGGGGGGAATTGAAAAGCTTTACTGTATGAAATGAAGGAAGTGAACATGCAACACACTGAAGGAAACATTTGCAGCTCTTCTTCCTCCCCCAACCCCTCCCTAAATATATTTATGAACATATGCATTCTTACGGAAAATTATTTTCCAGTTTTGTGGAAAACGTACAACGTTTTTAAAACCAGCAAATGCACATTTATACAGTCAAATGCGACGTGTACAGTACAATGTCGCATTTCACTGTACAAATGTGCACTTGCTGGCTTTTTAAAACGTTGACTACTTATAGTTCTTTTATTCTTTCAAAACCTACAACGCGTTTCTGGATAGTATAGTAAAGAAAACCTCTTTCTGTATTCCCGGCTACTGCTGTTGTAGGGCGCTTTCGATAGCTACCAATTCAAACTCAATCAAACTCAAACAAACTCAACCATCTGGAGGCAGTTTGGTACCGTTAGCACACACAGAATTCCCATGAGCAAACTCCGCTCTGCCTCTAGATTGGATGAGTTTGGTTTGGGGTTTTCGAAGGCACTGATACATTCCTCAGGTACGGCGTGTTCTCTGCTGGACACCCTGAAGACATGCAGCGAAGCTATCAAGACTAACATGTCTGAAGGATTAACTCCTACCCTAATGATCCGATTTTCATTCTGTTTTTTTGTTTTGTTTTGGCATTGGCTTACGGTGCTATAGAACTTTCCAATTTACATCACTATTTTACGACGTGTAGTTCAAAATTTATTAACATCATGATGACCTTAAAGGACCATTCCAAGGTCATTTAAGCTACCATCACTGCGTGTTCCCCGACCGAAAGATATATATGGGTATATTTTTGTAGTTATCCTCTACGTAGATTTAAAGTGGCAATAGGTTTTTCCAGACTGTTGCATCACTGTGTAATAACTAACGGTCGAGGATGCTAGTTGCAGCCCCCCTCCCCTCCAAAAAGAAAAAGAACAGAAGTAAAATTAATAATAAAAATTATACATTTGACTGTAAAACTTCGGTAGCGCCAGAGTGACAACTCAAAAAAAAGTAACTTGAAATTGGTTTTAAAGCTAGTAAAAATGTGTCACGTAAAGGTACGTGGAATTGAGGTTTTTATTTTGGAAATCGTCACTAATTGTTGGAATCTGGCGCGACCTGCCCCGCACCAATCGTATCGGCTGTAGTGCCGAACGTACCTACGTTGCTTAGAAACGTACTCGGCAACGTTGCTGCGTGGCGGTGATATTGCGTATCCACCCTTCTTCCCCGCCCTCCCTAATACGTTCTTAAAGTCTGATCAGATAGCTGTATCCATGGCGTGGGTAAGATATTGCATTACACATTACTTCGACGATGTAGGGCTGAGAATGAAAACAATCGTACAAACAACTAATATTGATAAAGCTAAAAGATATTACCGTATGTCTTGTGGTGAAAAAGCCACAAGATTAAAAAAAATATTAGCTCTTTAGTCAACCGAAGTACGATTCAAAGCTTGTGTGGCTGAACCAGCTCAATTTTGAACATTACCAGCCTTTTGAAAGAAGAAATATCTGGTTAAGGGAGGGGCGAACCCCGGGATTTGAACTGGGAAACCTCCGATCATCGTATGGGATTGTCCAGAATTGGCCAGAATAAGTTCCCATAGATGCTGAGAGAGCATGGTAGCTTTTCACGCAACCCTGGCCGGCAGTTCTGGCGGGGACTTTGCCAAGGTTCCCAATCCAGGAGTACGACCAGACCCGCAAACTTCCAGCAACCACTGAGCTCTCTCACCGCTCAGCCACAACCACCGCCACACACACACAAAAAAAAAAAAAAGAAATAACGCACACAGAGAAGGAATAACTTCGAATGGGTTTTCTTTTGTGTTCTTCAGAGATGGAATGGGTCGTGGGTCACTTTGGCTCACCTGGGGCTCTGGGTTATGGGTGAATAAACAACGTTTTTTTTTGACCTGGAGACCATGCATGACCCAGACCATTCGATTTGGGTATGATCCAGACGATCCAACTTTATTAAACTAAACTAATATCTTAACGCGGAAGTTAAAGAAAATAACAACTGTGTTTTATTAGTATGAGCTTGGTATTAGACTGTTTATAACCGCGTTGCTTATACATATATTTTGAATGCGTTTTTTTTTTCAGTAAATAAACCATTAATTAATTTTTTACTAAGCTAAATGATGCATTTGCGTGATATATAGCCATTAATGGGTTAGTCAGAATATGTGAATAAACTTAATATGTGCTACAACTTAATAAAATAATAACCATTAGAAAGAGTAACCGCTTTATACTTTTTAGGCCAACAATTCAAGAGATTGTTTTCCCCTTACATCTAAATGACTTTCATGACATGACATTGTTTTTGACTTACACGCCAATTATGACATAGGAAAAGAAGAGAAATTGCCGTTTACATTGTTCACATTTTAATTTTTGTTTTGCTCATTTATCGTTATGTTGTCAGTGTGTAGGCTAAGTGCCTAACCATTTTTAGTTCCTTCCTTTCTATTTCATTGATTCATTGTTTCCCGGTTTTATCTTGGACTCGGCCATCTCCCTGACATTTTTGGGACCGAGAAGGGCCGTGTGGTGTCTCGTGCTCATGTCGATTGTGTCATGCCAGAGATCCTGGGTTTTGACTAGGGTTTCTCCAGCTGAATTATCACTCTCATTGTCGGGGGGGGGGGGGGGCAGATAACCCATTTCGGGTTCTGTGGTCCCTAAAAGTAAAAACAAAACAAAAAAACAAAACACATCTTCAATTATTGCATTTTCTAGTAGCATGTGCTTGCATGCTTATGCATTTTTTATTCTCCATCCCGTAATAAAACCGTCAACCAACCAAATTCATTCAGAACTTCGGGCCGCTTGCTGAAAAAAACCGATTATTATTAATCCAGATCACTGGGTCAACTCCAGTTCAGTTGGTCAAATTACTTTAGTTGGTCTATGAAGGTCAGTGGTACAATCTGGGTCTGTGGGTCAATCTGGATCATTGGGTCCATCTGGGTCAGGGGGTCAGTTCGAGCCAATGGGTCATTCGAGGTCAGTGAGTCAATCCAGGTGAGTGGGTCAGTTCGGATCACCGAGTCCAACCGGGTCTTGCCGGGTAAGCGTTTCCACCTGGGTCGGTGAGTCAGTCCAGATCAGAGGGTCAGTTCGGGTGAGTGGGTTAGTCTGGGTCACGGCGTCTGTCTGGTTCGGTGGGTCCATCCGGGTCAGTGGATCTAGTTGGGCCAGTGACTCAATCCAGGTGAGGGGTCAGTTCTGGTCACTGGGTCAATCCATGTGAGTGGGTCTTTCCAGGTTAGTGGGCCAGTCCTGGTCACTGGTCAGTCCGCGTCAGGGGATCAAAACGGATGACTGGGTCACTATGGGTCACCAAAAGAGCGACTGGCTCAGTCCATCAGAACAAGCCCTTAACCCAATAAATTAAGTTTGGTTATGAACTTGTTCTATGTGTAGGACTCATAACGCCGTAAGCATTCTTGTTTGTGTGCACCTTACCAGTTTTGAACCCATAAAATGCGTTTTAACACCTTTGTTTTTGGCAGTTAATATACATATAACACGCATAAGACGCCATACGCGTCTCTCTGAACGGCGTTTGGCGGGTTCTTTCACCGTTTTGGGGTTTTTGTTATGTTAAATATAACGGAAATAAGACGCCATGTGCATGTCGCTTACTTCAATCATGCAAAAGGGCGGAAATTGAAAGAACAGGTCTCCTTTATCCAAGAGCGATCAAAACAAAACGCAGCTTTATTTACACCCCTCTTTCCCACTTCGCGCCCATTTCGAGAAAACATACCTCAAGTCAACATTCTGCAATGATCTTGCCGATCAGTAGCTTTCTTTCTTTGCAATCCCTTACGGGTTTCTATTTATTTAAACGGAAAAAAAAATCTCATTCACTCTTCCGAAAAGAAACAAACACTTGCGAAGATCCGATGAAAGATGGCGGCAGCGATGAAAAGGAAAAGAAAAAAAAAAAGAAAAATATCCATTTGTACCAAAATGAAGCAAAACACTGCAAAGCAGAGCTCCAATATTTTTAAAAAGAAAAAGAATGAAAAACAGAAAAGCGCACTGAATTTTTGAAGAGCGGCTCACAATTTTAAAAGAAGGAATATTCCAGAAGGCACGATGTGTATGTACACACGCTAAAACATTTAAAAAAAGAAAACTGGAAAAAAAAAACACAAAGAAACCGATCAGGAGCTAAAATTATAAGTCTGCCTGTTTTTTAAGTTTTCGTG
>JAHWFP010190694.1:0-33471 GCA_023313725.1 Lithobius niger
ACCCACACATTAGCCTGTGACTTGATAATTGTGCATCACAAACGAGAAATGTGCTTATTGTCGTACCTCATATACAGTGTTAATTCGCAAAAGATTGCAGCGAACTCACTAAATTGAATTATTTTGAGAGACGCCACACATTGTCTGCGGACAGCTTCCTCCACCAGGTGTACAATCCTTAATTCTGTTAACGTGGATCCCATGTAATTCGACAAACGCATTCATATGCATATGCCAAGTCAAGTCACGAATTTTTTTTTTAAGAAGAGGCTTATCAGTTTGTAAAGAGTTAAAGAAAATTGGAGAGGTTTACAATTTCTTTAATTATGCGGAGGCTGATACGGATGCCAACTCAAGTAAAATATAAGCAACGGATGGAAAGTATGCAAACTCAGGAAAATCGGTGAAGTTTTTTTTTATTAGGAAGCAGGCTTTGTGCCTATTACAGGAGGAGCGGATTGAAATTTGTATTTGTATTTATACCTTTATGCCTTTACTATATTTGTTATTATCACTTAAAAAATTGTTTATTCACTAAGTTTATGTTTTTAAGTTAAGAACATAATTTAAAAACGACATGTGATACTGATTTTCAGTCCATACCACTGGAAAGCTTTCAATGAGGTAATCAATTTCGTGTTTTTAAATGTCAACATCGGTTTAAAATTGAAGTAGATGCCCATTTTGACCAGAATCGAATTTTCAAGCTGAGCCCACGAGCCGAATTCGAGTACAAACTGAACACTCGGCTCAGATAATGTTCCTAAAGTCTTAAAAGTTCTTAAGTCTTTGCTTTCTAACTCTTCGTTTTCGATGGCATCACATTTAGTTTAGTTCGGTTATAAGTAAGCGTCATGGTTTTAGTGTTGCTGGAGCCGTCAGCCTTTATGTTTATGGCCCACAATTTGGCTCACCGCATTGAACATATGTAGCAGAACTGTGTTAGAGATTTTTTTTATCAGGCATCATGGACTTGGGAATTTGCTGTTGCCATGGTAGCGGAGAATTTTGAAACTGTTACACGAATGCGTTTTAATAATTTGTGCTGCAGTACAAACGCATTGTCTGCCGCGGAATTTCGCTTTGTGTAAACCTATGCCAACCTTCATCAACCTACGAGAATTTGAGGTATAAATAGGAAATTTCCGAAGCCGGTCTTATCTAGATGGCACTTTAAATCACCATGTTGAAACAAATTCTCCGAGCATTCTTTCAAAAGGAGCAAATATGTGTTATTAATGGAAACCTCTTTTTTTTTTTTTGATTGCCTTTCTTTGTTGCAGTTAAAAATACACGATAAAATATTATTTTGTTGAATTATGTCGTAAAGATTGTTTTAAAAAGTTCATTTGGTCACCAAAAGTGAGTATGGTGTATGGTTCGTCGGAATTACTTAAGTGTTCAGGATTCCAAATTTATAATGGTGAGTGTTAGCTTGATAACTTCGAAATAGTGTGATTCTTCCACAATAATTTGTCTATTTACGGCAAAGTCTAGCCTAACAATACTTTTGGGGGTTTTAAGCGATGTAACAAATTTCATTCTACACCTGGACTACAGAAGTGCAACCAACCAACAAACATTTTGCAATTTGGTGTCCGTCATAGGCTTCGCTTCGCTCCGGCTACAATTGGAAAGATTACATTTCCACTTGCAATTTTAGGATAACAAGACTTACAGTGGCAGTCTAGAACATCCCCTTCAATTTACAGCAAGTGGCACTTGAGATAGTATATATTAAGCATATACTTTGCTCGCAAATGAAGTATTTACTCAAGTTACGTGGACTAGTCTAGAACGCCAGAGGTAAGTGTCAATTAATCACTTGTACAAGTACCAATTCTGTCGTCATTGACGCACAAACCCTATACTGCAAGTGGTCATTGTGACCACATTTCCAAGCACTGTATAGCCAAATTAATGAATAGAACGTACATACGCTACCAATTTACACACCAAGAGCGCAACCTCATTGTCGAACTGGTTGCACATGCATGGGACTAATTAGTGACAGACACAGCCACAACTATGAAAAAGGATTACTATTGTTGATGAGTTTAATGCTGCCCTCGGTGCACCAATGCTGCACCAAACTGACGAAGGACAGCTAAAGAAATATTGGGAGAACATTGTTGCAATGGCGCTTACTACCATGGGAAAATGTAGACGAAAAGTTCTAAAAACAGGTGGTGGCAGATGAGGAAACGAACCTGACCACATCACATAAAAGGTGGTTGGTCTGTGCAGTGACGAGATCCTGCTACTAAATAATCTCTACGACAATGAAGCAGATGCAAAAATAGTCCGAATAATAAACGTGAGATAAAAAGGCGGGCCATCCCTCTGTATCTGCACTGCTGAGACTTCTACTCAGGGTTTTTAGCGCTCCCAAAGAAGGCACAGGATTCAGGCAACCACGCTGTTTGGACAGCCACTGTAATTCCAACCTTGTAAATTTTTATATTTTATTTTTTTAACAATTAATTTCTTTTGAGCTTTTAGTCAGCCGAAGCAATTAAATGCTTGTGTGGCTAAACCGGCTCAATTCTGAACATCATCAGACTTTTAGAGAAGAAGAAATGTCTGGTAAGGGGAGGTACCAACCTGGGGATTCGATCCGGGCAACCTCCGATCATCGTAGGGGCCGAAAGATTGTCCAGAATGGGCCAGAATAGTTCCCATAGCCGTGAAGGAGCATGGTAGCCTCTCACGCTACCCTGGCCGGCAGTCCTGGCAAGGACTTACCCAAAGTCCCCTTTCCAGGGGTTCGACCAGATCCGCAAACCTTCAGCAACCAGGCTGAGGTCTATCACCGGTCAGCCACGATGACCACAGACGTTAAAAGTCTGCACATAGACGTTACTGTATGAAAATACAACTATCATGGGCTGACCCATAATAACGGGCTTCAACATGTGAAAAGAGGTCTTCAGTACATATTCGTTGTAGATTCCCAGGTAACGTCACCTTCCTGTTACGAAATACCTGTCTGTTCATTGCACCAGCTGCACGGATACCAATGTGTGTGAAAGTGTCCGACACTTGCGACATCTGGAAATCTTGCTCTGTATACGAGTTCTCTTACTTGTTACAGAATCTCTATTGCATTGCTGTGAGTTTGTTGCCCACAGTGAATTGAACGAGCCGTTCCCATAAAGCAGCATTGATCCTGGCGACCCTTGCTACATAACGCGAAGCGGTTTTCTGGGATAACCCCACAGTCACGTACAATTTGTTGGATGCTTCAGAGCTCTTGCTCATTCTGGATCTTCCCTCAGAGTTTCACTGCACTACCAACTTGGTACTTAAGGATATTCCACAGCACACTTGGAAGATACTCAATGTTAAGGGCTTGCCAGTTCTAAGGGGATTCTCAGACTACTGAATTGGCACTTAAGTATGTACTTTAAGCTAAGTGGGTTTCAAGACGACCACTGTTACACTGGTAGCCTAGAACAACCCCTTGAACTTACAGCAAGTAACACTTGAGAAAGTATGTACTTAAGTATAGACTTTGCTCGCAAATGAAGTATTTACTCAAGTTATGCGAACTAGTCTAGAACGTCAGAGCTGAGTGTCAACTAATTTACGCAAGTACCAATTCCGTCGTCATTGAAGCACAAAGCCTATAATTAGAGTGGTCTGTGCGACCACATTTCCAAGCTATGTAGAGCTAAATTAATGAATAGAACGTACGTATGCTACCAATTTACACATCAAGAGTGCAACCTCATTGCCAAACAGGCTGCTCACACATGGGACTAATAATAGGAACAGCCACAGCTAAACAAATATTGGGAGAACATTGTTGCAATAGCGCTTACTACCACGGAAAATGTCGACGAAAAGTTCTAAAAACAGGTGTTGGCAGATGAGGAAACGAACCTGATCGCATCACAGAAAAGGTGGTCTGCGCAGTGACGAGATCCTGACACTAAATAATCTCTATGACAACGATGCAAATGCAGAAATAGTTCACACAATAAAAAGGAGCGCCATCCCTCTATATCTACACCGCTGAGACGTTTATACTCACGGCTCCCAAAGAAGGCACAGGATTCAGACAACCACGTTGATTCAACAGCCACTGTCGTATATGGTAGCAACCCTTGTAATTGCCTGGCTTTGTACTGCACACAGACGTTACTGTATGAAAATATACAAGTATCATGGGCTGACCCATAATAACGGGCTTCAACATGTGAAAAGAGATCTGCAATACATATTCATTGTACATTTCCAGGCAACGTTACCTTCCTGTTACGGATACCTGTCTTGTCTGTTCAGTGCATCAACCGTACGGATATCAATGTGTATGTAGTGTCCGACACTTGCGTCATCTGGAATTGTAGTCTGTATATGGGTTCTCTTACTTTGTTATAGAATCTCTATTGTACTGCTATGAGCTTGTTGCCCACGGGGAATTGAACGTGCCGTTCCCATAAAGCAGCAATGATCTTGGCGACCGTTGATACACAACGTAAAACGGTTTATGGGATAACCTCACAGAATCACCTACAATTTGCTGCATGCTTCCTGTAGCAAAGTAACTTGCTGCAATTAGTAATTCCTGCATTGTTGAAATCGAATTTCTACGCAGGATGTATTTTTCCAGTGAGTGCTATGCCATTGAGGAAAATTGTTTCAACGTCCTGTAACAATGCGTGAAATGTTATTCAGGATAGTGTTTCTATATGGGAACCAATTCCGCTTCGACGATCTGAGTTCTTGCTCATCCTGGGTCTCCCTCAGAGCTTCACTGCACTACCAACTTGGTACTTTAGGGTATTCCACAGCACACTTGGAAGATGCTCAATCTTAAGGGCTTGCCAGTTCTAAGGAGATTTTTAGACTACTGATGTGGCACTTAAGTATGTACTTTAAGCTAAAGTGGGGTTCGAGACTACCACAGTAACTGCTAGGTCATATCTGAGTGATATAGGTTACAGTGGAAACTGATCATGGATCGAACTTTCTTCAATATGAACTATGCTTTAGTTCTGAATGCAAAGTTCTAGTCTTTAAATTGGATTCCGTGGAATTAGGCGAACACATTCTTTAGACGCGGATTCCATGGAATTAAGTGAACGCATTCTTTAAACAACAAGCAAATGCTAAGTTACCTAATGAAAATTAGTTTTTTTTATAACTCGACTATCCGCTAAGTGTGGAAACAGTTAAACAGAGCGTATAAAGGGAACTTGCAATGCCAGCAAACCGTTAAGTGTTGGAGTTACATCAGAGTATATACCTGCGACGTCATTTTGGGGTTTACAAGACCCTTGGCAGATCTAAGAAGATCTAAATTTTCCCACGTATTCAGATTTCATTCGTGTCAGCACTATAATAAAGACCATGGCGCACATAACGTTGCAAAGTTGAAAACCATGCCACTACTACCACCTTTTTGTACTTTGCACTTTGACTGGAAGTAAGGACTTCTAATGACAACAAGTCCTGGAAAATACATGGGTATATTTGTTGTAACAGATCTTTCTCCTCTTTTCTCTTTGCTTTTCCTTGTAAGGAATTTGTCACCAAACTTCTTAACCAAACTTATTAACCTTGTTAATAGATTGAAATTTTCCAATTTTTAGGCATCCCACACAAATTTTCCTTGGGCAGCGGAACAAGTTTTGGTGGGACAATAATTTACAAGAGAAAAGTACACAATAATCAGAACGTGATGTTGGCATACCATCTGGCTGGAAACTCACCAGCTGAATTGTAGTGAAAAAAGCTCGGACGAATGATAGTTCAATTTTGTGGAAATCATCCTCGAGATTGGGACGAACTTCTTCCAATATTTGTAATGTGGAATAACTCATTGGTCGATTCAAGCACTGGCTGCGGCCCTGCCTATTTAAATTTCGGACGTGAAATTGGCATGGGAGTCGAACCGCCAATCCCCAAGCCTTTAGACTATCCAAACCCACTTTGGGACGCCATATTGTCTCAAAATTTAAGGAAACCGATAATACGAAACTGTCGCATCTGACCATCTGACAGAAAAAACACATACAAGAAGTTAAATCAAAAATTCCCAAACCATTACAATTCGAAGTCGGAGACAAAGTCTGGCTCAGATCACATTATAATTTTGGCAAAGCAAGCTATTTTTCACGAAAAATCTTACCTCCTGTTTACAAAGTAAAAGACTTCTCCACTGATAGTACAAAAGTGTTTCCAACATATAAACGACTTTAGACCAGTTGTTAACAAAATTCTAGGGAAATTTATTGAAAAGTCCACCATAAGCTGTATTTAATATGCATTTTTAATAATGTTTAGATTGAGCAGTTTAGAAAATTACCATGGTATGTTTACCATAAGCTTGGAACCCAGACCATATTTGCCATCACAAAACCAGGAAAGTGATTCACCGAAAATGATTCCTTAAAACTTCAGTTCATTTTATATTGTTAGACACAACTTTTTTTTTTCATCAAAATTTACTCTCATCATTTATTCATGACACCGGAATTCACAACCCCGGTTATTAAAATTCATGCTCTTCGATCCCAAACTGTAAAACTCTTACCCCAACCCTCCCCCATAGTTGTGCTAAGATAAGTGTAGTCCAAATCATATCAAAAACCAAAACTGGTAAAAGGGGCCGCCAAGTTCCGAATGGTTCGGCCCTTTAAAGGAGTGATATCAACACACCAAAACATTCGCCAAGTTAATCGCACCGCTTAATAGTTCGAAGGTTAAATGAAAACTAGAACATTGCTACTTTCGGTAGCAATATTCAAGTTTTCATTTAACGTCCAAAGTATTATTCGCTGCGATTAAGTTGGCGAATGTTTTGGTGTGTTGATATCACTTCTTTGAAGGGCCGAACCATTCGGAACTTGGCGGCCCCTTTTACCAGTCTTGGTTTTTGATATGATATCAGGCTTTTTTAAAAAAATTGTGTATTAGACTCAACTCCACTACCGTGCAGATGTGTAATAAAGTGGCACGTCAACGAGAAATTGGTTTTCCACAATTTGATACTACCTTTTGCCTATAGGCCGAACCATTCTCAACTTGGTCACCTCTTTATAGGTTTTTAGTTTGGTTTTATTTTTGTTGTAATTTGTTTTATTTCGTTAATTTTGATGTGTTGATATTACTCCTTTGAAGGGCCGAACTTTTCTCAACTTGGTGGCCTCTTCACCAGTTTTTGGCTTTGTTTACTGTAGAGTTGGTTTATTTTTCGTGAACTGGACGTGAATACAATTTCTTTGGCAACGTTGTTTAGATTTATCTTGCTACACTAGTGTGTGTCTAGGTACGCACGTCAGTATACACGTTGTCGTTGTCCGAACTTTGGCTGTCCAATGAGAGACGATGCCGACAATACTAACAATGGTTATAACAATATAACCATAAAAGGCTCCAAACCATAAAAGGTACGCAGTTCGTATCGTGCTGCAGCCATTAGTCCAATTTCTTAGATGGAAGCCTTTCCGTCATCTCGGTATCTATGAATAATCATCCTATGGAAATTAACATGGGGATGAGCGGACTAGAATTAGCTAGCTAGCTAGTTACACATTTTCAACTTATTGAGGGTCAGATTTTGCATTGAAAGCAGCTTAGCTGGCATTCCTACACGAGTTAATTTTTGTCAGGTGGGTCATTGCTCCTGATTTCAACACAATTTAAGCTTTTGTACTGCATTATTATTTTTCCCCCAAGCACTTAAAGGGTTAAAAGGGGGTTAACGAGCGTTAACCACTCCTGGTCATCTGCCCGACGCCCTAAGGCCCTATGTCTGCAACAGCCAGATTCCCAGGCAGTCACCCACCCAAGTATCAATCCAGCCCAATGCTGCTTAACTTCGGGGATCTGACGAGAACCGGTGTTTCCAGCACTGCAAGGCCCCCAAGTACTTGGAATGTGCCCAACTATGCTTCAAGATATAAGACACTGACGCTATGGCGCCGCGCTACAATGGTTTACAACCTTGACAATTTAATTGATGTGATGTTTGTTGTGATGTTTGTTGCCTAACTTGGTGCGATACACTAGCATGTGTCTAGATACCATGTCAATCGGATGCACAAGAAGCGTTGGACAATGTAAACTAAATGACAATGAAGGCCTTCGTCTAACTACTAAGTTCCTATTGACAAAAACTGCAATCTTAAAATGAATTATCAAAATTCAAAAATTGTATGTGAACTGCGCTAATTCGCGCTTTTACCTTTGGTATATATTAACTCATTTCCACAATCAAACCATATTTAATTAATTATCGGCGTTACATAGCAAATGTTCTTGTTGAATTTCTTGACTAACAGAAGTTTTAGTGTTGATATCACACAGATTCGCGATTTTTAAGATTCAAATTAATAGTCGTCTTAAATCGAGGATGCACTAATTGAATTTTCAAGTGCGTATGATATTACATCCTACAGTTTCTTGTTTTTAATGTTTGAGATAAAATTTAAACGAGCCAGGACCACCACCAACTAATGATTAAGATTCATCCGTCTAGAATTCCAGTATCGGTAACAGGGCGACGGAACAACACTCGGGTCGCCTCAGCTCCAGTAACTCTCATCACTAGGCCCTTACTAAACCCAATAACACAACTTTTTAGTAGACTTTAACAGGTTTCCCGTTTTTTTTATTTTATTTGTGTTCAGGAAAGAGAGGGCTCAGTGTTCACGTCAGGACTTACGCTACCTAGACATCGGTTTGCATCTTGGGTTGCCATTAATATAACAACTAAATGATAAAGGATGTACCAGAATGCTGCTTCCCGTGGCCAAAATGTCGCAATTATGTAAGGGCCTATAGGAAATCACTGATACAAAAGTTCTTTCTAGGACCATAACCAGCATGATCTATTCTCAAGGGGACTTTAACGATTGGCTCTCCAGTGGTTCGTGAATGCTTAACCATGTCACTCCATTACCTTCTGCCTCATTAGGGCGAGTCGTAGTTTTAATTTTTGTATTTTACACAGAATTTATAAAATGGCCCATTTTATCTAGCTGATTCAAATTAATTTTCCTACATTAACCCTAAGTTTATTATTTTTTCATTTCGACTTCATCCGTTTAATTCAAGGTAAAACACATTATTAGGCCAACTTTACTTTCATTGTGTTATTGTGTCGCTTAAACTTCATTAAAAAAAGTTATTTTGTTTCGTCAATTTTACCATCATTTCTTGTCTGTATCCAACATAATCAACCTGTTATACAATCATTTTGTAACCAACCATGTAAAACATTTGTCAACATATTGATCAGTTTACTGTATGTTTATTTCGTCTCATTTTCATATTTTATTTAGGCTGTTTATCCTTTCTCCGTGTTCACAGCTTTTCTTCACCATTATCAAAACTTTCTCTCCATGTTGCTGTTCATAAATAACGTTTTTTTTCTACAGGAATTCACACAACACCTTAGAAATTTCATTATTATAAGCATCTCTCATTGCATGTTAAGCAGCATCTTTGAAATAGTGTATTCACATTTTGTCACTTTATGATACTCTGCATGGCTTCACTTCACGACACTTCAGTAGCAATATTATAGACCTCTAACATCATGATTTGAGAAAAAAATCAGCAGTTGCAGCAAGAGTTGTTGTTTGTTGTTATATTTTTTTTTAGGGAACTCGAAACCAAACTGGGTTATCTGCCCCAGGACGATGAGAAGGATAATTTAGCTGGAAAAATCCCAGTAGAATACCCAGGAGCGTAGCCAGCATAACAAGGTAAACATGATGACAATGAGCTTGAAACAATGCCTTCCAAATCTGATAACAATTTACTACAATATTTAGAAAGACTTATTTATTTCGTATATGCAGGCTTTCAGAGCAGAGTTGAATTGTTTTAAAGTTGGTTGAGTAACAATCACTGTGTGCGCGATCATTGCTGTGGTCTTATAACGCTGTAATAGCATAGGTATGACACTCTAATGCAGAGAAGGTGGGGTAGGAAGTATGCGATAGTAAAACATAGTAGTTGTTGAGTAACTATCACAGCATGCTTATTCATTGTTGTGGGCTTATAACACTATAATAATATTGGTTTAAGACTGTAACATGGAGAAGATGGGGATGAAGGATGCGATTGTAATTCAAAACTCACAAAAAGGAGCCATGTACTTAGAAAACAATGTGCTTCGTAGTTATGGACTTTTCGCTTGGTATAACACTGTAATGAGGAAGTGGGTGGAGGTAGGATACGATAGTAATTCAAGACCCACAAAAAAGGAGCCTTGTACAGCCACGGACAGTGACATATGGACACTTCTGCAGGGGCAGCAACAAGTAAATGATCTATTAGTCGTACCACTCCATTCAATTGAATCTGTTGGCTTTATTCTGCATGTGACCTCATCTGGCTGGCTCTTAAGGCAATGCACCACCACCTGTAGAAACTAATCTATTAAGCTGAACAGCAGTGAAGCCGACATTTCAAAAGTCTTCATTTCACGGTCGTAATTTAAGGGGTAGCAAGACCGAAATGAAGGGTCAATCCTACCTGGATGCTCAACAAATACGTGAACTTGTCAATGTCGATGTATTTCTTACCCACATGGGGAAAAAAGGTGGTGAAATGCAATAGACTGGGCTTTTCCAGTGCAGACTCACGCATCGGCTCATTCCGGGGAGGGGGGGAGATACTCTACCAAACTTGTATATGAAAATGTGTCTTCTGCCCTAACGTTAAACAAAACTAGCGTCCCCGACCGTTACAACCATTGACTGAATGTGTTTAGGTTTTAGTCAATTCTAGGAGAAAAATTACGATCTGAAAAGCTTTCAGGAACGAAATCGTGAAATTTTACAGCAGTCGGGGGCTGTAGCCGGGGGTGTGGGAAAGGGGCTGTGACTACGTTATTCCACGATTTCTAACTGTAAAACATTTTTAAAGAGGGTGAGCCGTAGCTTTCCCAGGGATGTTAATAGGCGATTACGGTATAATAAAAAATTCAAATCTCGTAAAAAATATGGGCATCTGCATAATGCTAAATCCGCCCCTGCCCATTCCTAGATTACTTGTCTCGTTTATGAAAAGTAACTGTAGCATGCAGATGTAACGACATTAAGAAAATAAAGAGAATTTAAAATCGCAGCCAGCCGCAGTAACAAAAGTCTTGCAAAGGTGCAGGTTCCAGGAATTATTAGTGAAGGAATTTTTTTTAATTCCCTGAACGAACGTCTGTCAGTGTCAAACCTACCAAACCTGCCATGTCAACAACATATTTGCCATCAAGATTTAATTTTAAACAAGTATGGTGATGAATAAATCACTTTTAACTCCTTTTAACACTTTTAACTTTTCCCACCCATCGTTCCAAAATGGCTAGCTGTGCATGCGCTGTCTTTGCAAGGTATTTGGGTAGAGGACATTTTTAAAGTCTTTTGAATGAACGTGAAAATTGATGGTTGCAGGAATTGCTTCAAGTTCGATCGATTTTTCGTAACTCTTAACCTTTTGACGACGTAGAAATCTTCTGAGAGGCTCAGCGACTCCTTGCATGTAAGGTATGCTGGTGTAGTGGGTGGGGGAGAGAAAGTAGTTTTTCCTAAGCCAATTTATGTTAAATATTCAGTCAAAAAGGAACATGGGTTATGGGTAGCCATTATTTGCATATTTCATAAGAATGTATCTGAATTCTTCGATAAAATGGATCGGATTGGTTGCATGCGATTTTACGTGTAATAGTTTTCGCTTTTTACTTTGCTTCACTTTATTAACATTCACACCACAGTGCCAAATGGCTGTGTAGTAGTAACATGGTTGAGTTTACAAACAAAAAAAATCAATACATAATAAACAATGGAAAAAGCGGGGGGGGGGGCTTGAGGCTTAATGGCGTGTCGACAACTTGGTGGAAAAAAGGGGGAAAATAAAACAGTAATTGGAGTGACACTCAAGGTGTGTATAGCCTTTACGAGTTTAACATTGTAGTTGTATAAACGCGATAAATCACACCTAAACCTTTACAAACTATTCGATCACACCATAGCCTTTTCTACACCTGGGAACAAAAAGTCAGATAGTTCCCAGAAATTGAAATTAGAAATTTTATGTGTGACATTTCATGCAAACATGAAAATTTTTACGTGGATTTGGTTGCGTGTGCAAATAAAGAGTTTACAGAAAACAGAGTTTGAAATAGTTGATGGGAATTTGAGCAATGTGGATCTAACTTGTTTTTAAAAGAATCAGCCATTGTGGCCTCAACCACTTCAACAAGGAAGGTTATTACAAATTCTGATCATATGGCAAGAAAAGAAACCAAGTGTTTGTGTTTTGCACAACTGTGGACGTTGTATTCTATATTAATGACCACGCGTGTGACATGGGTGCGAAATTCATGAAAAATGGTTTCTTGTATATTGGCCACCATAGCAGCATTTAATAATTTTTTATGTTGTTATAATATATCCACGTGTAAGAAGCCACCCGATTGAGTGGATATTCAAGGTTCATAGTCATGTAGGGTAAGGTAAGTTTCGTAGGCCTAGAATAATCTTTGTTACCCATCTTTGTATATTTTCAAGGGCGTTATGATGTTTTATTAATAGTGGGAACCACAGTTCATTAGCATATTCGATGACTGATCTAACCAACTTCAGATAAAGTGTGAAATTCACAAATTGATGTCGGGAGATAATAGTGCGGTTTATAAGAAAGATAATAACAGTTGCCTTATGGACACCAACGAACACTGCACCCAGATCCTTGCCTGTACTTGGGGCAGGCGCAGATTCCTGTTGTTCCACAGGCACGTTTCCTGGGTCTGGTGTTCGATTCCAGGTTATCTTGGCTTCCACACTTGCGCCAACTTAAAGACAAGTCTTTGCGGGCACTTAACATCTTGCGGGTTCTGTCGGGCACTTCATGGGGTGCCGATCGCACTGCCATGTTGCGCCTCTACAGAGCCCGTGTCCGCAGCAAACTTGATTATGCGTGCATGGTGTATGGTTCGGCTAGTGACTCGACTCTCCAGGTGTTGGACACTGTGCATCACAGTGGCCTGCGTGTGGCGACTGGGGCATTTCGGACTTCTCCAGTGGTCAGCCTCTATGCTGAGGCCTCGGAGCCACCTTTGGCCATTCGTCGGCGGCAGCTGGCCATTCAGTATTCTGTGCGTTTACGTGGTGTGGAATCCAGTCCTGCTTGGTCCATGGTTTTTGGGCCAGACTTGCGAGTCGGTAGACGCAGGGTGGGTAAGGGTGATTTCCGCGATAGGCTCCAGCAGTCCTGTCAGGAGATAGCCTTTGAAATGCCCAGCGTCTTGAGGCTTGGGGGGGATGCCAGTGGCCCCTTGGCTTGTCCCAAGTGGCATTTTCATTTTCGCTCTGGCGTCCCTCCCGAAGGGTTCCACTCTGCCAGCAAGGTACTTGCAGGAGTTCCGGCGGCTGTGTTCTCAGTACGCCGGTTATCAGCGGCTGTTTACTGATGGGTCAAAGTCAGACGCTGGCGTGGCTTGTGCTTGTGTTTGTAAGGGAGTGACGGTTGCCCATCGCTTTCCATCAGGCTATTCTGTGTTTTCTGCAGAGCTCTTGGCTCTCGGTTTGGCGGTGGAATGGATCCTTGGCCTTCAGGGCACGCATTTCATTATCTTCAGTGATTCCATGAGTGCCCTGGAGTCCTTGGCGACTTACAATCCTCGGAACCCCTTGACACAACGTGTCCAAGCTTTGCTTTCCCGCTTGCGTGGCCAGCGGAAAACCGTGCTTTTCTGCTGGATCCCGGGCCATGTTGGGATAGGTGGAAATGAGCAAGCGGATTCTGCAGCAAAAGGGGCCCTTTCTGGCCCTCTCGGAAGGGATCTCAGCCTTGTTCCCTCGGACGCTTTTCCAACTCTGCGTCTAAGGTTACACGCTTTTTGGCAAGCCTCGTGGGATGGACAGGACGGCAATAAATTACGAGCTATTAAAGGCACTGTTGAGGAATGGCACTCGGCGTGTCGCCACAGTCGCCGTGAGGAGGTGGTGTTGGCCCGTTTGCGCATTGGTCACACTCGACTTACTCACTGTTTCCTTTTGCGGGGGGTTGACCCTCCTGAATGTTATTGGTGTCGGTGGCCACTTACGGTCCGGCACTTCCTTATTGATTGTTGCCATCTTGATGGTTTTCTTCGTCGTTTCCATCTTCCGCATGACATTGTGCGTCAATTGGGTGATAAGTCTGTCCTCCTGTCCGGTGTTTTTCAATTTTTTGCAGGAGGTACAGATGTATGACAAGATTTAGGTTAGGGGTTTGAATAATATCTCTGTAATGTGTGGTGCAGTGGCAACCCGGACCACTGCACTGTGACTGAGGTTGGCGCTAATGACCAAGCTGTCGACGCGCCATTAAGCCTCAATCCCCCCCCCCTTATGGACATGGCATTAATGTGCATGTCGAATTTTAAATCTTCAATAATTATAACACCATTATTGGTAACTTGTGTTAATTTTGGGAGCTCATTATGACCCTAATAATTATTATTCCTGGGTTATGAATGCCAAAATGCATGATGCCGGTTTTATCCGGATGGACTTGCAATTGCCAGTTCGAGAACCAAGAAAACAGATTATCAAGTTGGACGTGGAATATTATATTATCATTGTTGAATAGGTATGGGCGTTTCACTTTAGTGCCATCGGCGAATTTGGCTAGTAGTTCAGGATAATTTTGGCCAAGTGTATTGAAGAAAAGTAGGAATAAAAGTGGACCGAGTGCAGAACCCTGTACTACTCCACTTGTAACCGGTGAGGGGGTTGAATAGTTGCCAAGTATTAAAACCTGTTGGATTCTGTCCGTTAACCATTTTTGTATCCACTATAGAATTGGTCCAACAATACCATATTGCTATAAAGAGTGTATCAGTAGGATACGGTTTACTTTGTCAAACGCCTTCATTATGGCAAAGTAAATGCCATCAATCGGAATATTTTGATCCATGTTGTAAAAAAAAATATCACTATAGAAAGCTTGGGGATTGGTGATGGTGGAAAAATTTGCACGAAATACATGTTGATTATTTTAAAATAAATATTGTTCTGATAAAAATTTGGTTAGGTGTTGTAACAAAACTATTTCGAACAATTTTCCTACATGACAAATGATACTGATTGGCCTATATAGATGAGTGGATTAGGGTGTTCTTTTTTTTTTAAATGTGTGCGATGAAGGCATTTCTCCAACTCGGTGTCACAAAACAAGATGATGACATTTTATTAGTAATGAGTGTAAGTTGTGGTGCTAATATGTGCTTGTCGAACATAAAAGCGTCAGCACTAATTCTATCCGGGCCCCGTGAAGCATGCTGTTTAAGTCTTGAGAAGGCATCGAGGAGATTTTAGTTGGTAAAAATTAATGGCGGGATACGTAAGTGTAGTTTTGTATTTGTGGTAGGTTATTTATAGATGATTGTGCAACATTTTGGGAAACGGCAATACTCAGCAGTTGTGCCATTTCAGCTGGTTCAGAGGTAAGTTCATCATTCGGATTAACACGAGGACCAATTTTTCGCTCAGGGATCTGTTTAGATTTTGCATATTTAAAGAAAGTTTGGTTGTGATATGTTTGAATTTGTTGTCAGAGTATAGACGAAATGTATTTTTTATGATTGCAAAGCAACTTGGACTTCCTTGTTGAAAATGTTGTAATTATTTAAAATGTCGGTATTACCTGTACATCTATAGGCTGACCAAAGTTTGTCTCTATTTGTATGCATTATTGGTGTCTTTACTAACATCCAATCTGGTTTGTTTGTGACTTTGAACATTACCTGGTAGGTGGCGTAATTGTTAGCAAGGTCATTTTGTTTTTAAAAAAGTGGCCACGACATTTGAATTGGATCAAGAGATTCTATATGGTGTTGACACATTTTGACGAGGTTTATTTTCTGGGGCGATTCGACAAAATGTCGAATTTGAGAATATCATGGTCGGACTTTGCAAGTTTGCCTATGTGTTTTTTAGACCGAAGATAGATTGATCTGAAGAAAATACCAAGTCTGAAATCGAATTTCCTCTAGTTGGGTGTAGCACATACTTGGTTAAATTTAGCTGCTGAAATGTTTAAAAAGGCAGTGCATCAATGTCGGCAATGCCAAGGTCCCAATTTATGTCCCGAAATATAAAATCGCCAACTATGATATGGTTTGAATGCTTGAAGGAGTTGAGTAAAAGTATTAAATGTTTATTTATAATAGATGAATTTGGCGAATGATAGACTACACCAAGGGTGCGCACAAAGGTATCCAAGTCAATCTTAAACCATGAAGAGGCTTCAAAATTTGAACTAATGTCGATACTAGTAGCGTTAGTATTATTACTTACGAAAACCGCAGTACCTCCAGCTGGGTTGTTAAGTGAATTGGTTGATTTATCATTACGGCATAATAGATAAATAACCAGGAATGTCCTAAGTGGTAATGTTTGGCTTGAGCCATGTTTCAGTAAACATGAGAATGTGTGAACAGTGCAATGTAGTTAAGGCCTCTATAGATGAAAATTTATTGCACAATGATTGCGTGTTTGTGTCAGTCACATTGGTTTGTTTATTGATCTGGTCTGTTTTCTTGAATATGGCTGTGTGAGAAGGGGAGACTCCTAAAGGGAGCTTGGTAGCTCTTGATTTACAGGTAATGGGTGCATTTTGCTGTGAACTAATTGTAGGAGGGTTATTTACTGTGGGTAGGCTTGGTAGACCTAAAATGAGCCGTTGAATTAGGTCTACGTTAGAGGCAGATGGCTGATTTGGCTGTAATGGGTTGTGCCATGGAAGAGTATGACTGGCTAGCTAGATAGGGATTTGGTTATAAGTTTACAATTTTGCCGTTTTGTATACCGACATTCAATCGACTTGATCTTTGTTGCTCTCAGTTGTTTGTGTTGCAACTGCTAAAAATGGGTTAAGTCTAGTCTAAAGAGAACAACAGAAAAGTCAGTGGTTTTTCTGAGAAGTTTTACATTTCTAAACATATTTGATTTCTCTTTAGTACTCTTCAGAGCTATCTTAAAGAACGGTTTTTACCTGCCATGCGTCTTCCCAAGTGGAAGTATGTAACATTCTTGGCGGGTTCAATGTTGAGCTCTTAAGAGCTCTTGACGGTAAGAAGCGGTTTGGTCTACAGCACCATCATCCTTTAAGTCGAAGATAATTATGTTATTTCCCCTACTAAGACGATCTTTAAATTCACTGGAGTAATCGTCTGGGTTGGACTGACATGTAATAATGGGCAGCGACATATTCTCCACTTTGTCTGTCAAATTTTGGATCTGTAGCTCATGGTCTTCTAATCTACTAGAGTTTAAATGGTGGTTTGGTGACTTCAGTGATAAAGTTTTGTATTGACACTAAAATAGCTTCAAGTTTATCACCCTTGGTGGTAATACTCTGTTTGCAATCTGCACAATACCATTCAATTTCTGGATTGTGTATATACACATTAAAAGCTGTTTCTGACATATTATTGCAGGAAACTACATGGAACCATTGGTCGCATCCTGTACATTGACGGCCATATGAGTCCGCACTAATCAATTCCTTGTTGCAGTTGGAACAATTTGCCATTTTAACGAACCAAGATGAACTACCTACAAATGGTAAACAACTTTAATATAGTAAACACTTGAAAATTCAGTTACGAAAGGAGTGGTAAACGGTCATTGGAGGAGTGTTGGCAGTATAAGTTCAATGGAGTCAGCAGAATGAGTGCATCTGTGAAAAAAGAAACATCTCACAATTTGCACTTAAATGGTATTTCTCCCAGAAGACTGTTAACTATATACTCTGGAACCTAACTTTGGACTACATTTCACACTTATACTCGTACAACGATAATGATTCAATTGCTGTAACGATTTACGATTACCTGTTTAAGGAACATGCAGCGTCGCACGAGCAACATTAAAGAGGCTTCCCATCAGTACAGGATCGATGATGTACCTTCGCCAGTCCAATTGTTAAAATACAGCACCGTTCAAGTTACACTTAAAACGTATCTTACCAGTATGAATGAGTTGGTATACCTCCGATGTACCTGTTCATGAAATGTAGCATCACACTTCATGCACTTAAAGGGCTTCTTACCAATATGCAGAATGAGAAAGGGGCCAATGTTGCATCATGGAAGGACCTAATCGTGGAACTGCACCAGCACGCAAGTCACACTTGAAGTGATTCGCATCAGTAATAATTTGACAGTAGCTTTCAATTCACCTGTTTATAAAGTGCAGCATCACATAATTCGCACATAAATGGTTTTTTGCCAGCATGTACTCGATGGTGCAGTTTAAAAGGTCCTAATCATAGGAACGCAACATGACATCAGTCACACTTAAGACGTTTCTCATTAGCATGAATAGGGCATTAGACTTTCAATTCACCCATTCGTGGAATTGCACCATCACACTTCTCACACTTCAGGGCTTGTTACTAGGATGAACTCAACGATACAGTTTGAAAGGGCCTAATTATAGAAATGAAGCATCACGTAAGTAGCACTCAAGACGTTTTTCATCAGCATGAATAGGACAATAGACTTTCAGTTCATCCTTTCGTGATAGTGCAGCTTCACACAATTCACGCTTAACAGGCTTCTCACCAGCATGTACTCGATGTTGCTATTTGAAGCTTGATTGTAGTTAAGTTCCGACATTTTTTTTTTCACCCTGTTGACATCAAATGATCTTTTCTCCACTGTGTGGTATTGTTCAAGATCGAAAGAATGAGAACGAAGATGACCGGCACTCACGTTGCCCAACTTCAAACACTTGTAATTCATTTCACAAAGCACCCAAAGGTCCCAAAATACTTCCAAAATGACCACCAAACACTTATGCTGTCACTTGCACAAACAGGTGTTCGCCATAGGTCTGTAACCTTTCCCAAAAAGTGCTTTATATGGAGCCCAAGAGCGTCACAGGTTTGCGTTGTATGACTCGGGTGAATGACTCGGGTGTAAGGGGCTAAGTATGTGTAGTGGATCCATATAAGAGTTATACTGAGTTGAATTGGTTGTCTGAGTTAATTTTCTAAAATATGTGAGTTCGATTTGTCCATGAGCGTGATATCTACCAAGAAATTACCATGGTTCAGAAGCCAACATTGTGATATTGAGAGTCGGATGGAAGGCATTTAAATATTGTAGGACTGAAGTACGTACTTTAGATAGACAGAGTGTGAGACTATCATCCACAAATCATTTGTAAAGTTGTAACCAGTTTATTGTCCGTTTCATTGAGATTGATTTTATTGAGAATACTTCAACAGTAAATTTTAATCTGGACCCCTAATTAGGACGATTTTGGGAAACATTTTTATAAAGTAGTGCCTGAAGTTTAAGTTCATTTATGAGTTTATTTGATGGAACAAGTTAGGTGTCATTTTCCAGCAGGAATAGGTCAGTACAATAAATTCCGAATAACATGAAGGAAAAAAACTGTAAAATTAAATATCAAAATAGTTGGTCGGCTCGACAAAGTAGGCAACATCCTTTGGAATTTTGAAAGACAAAATATTGTTGGAAAGACGTGTTAGTAAATCATGCTTGTCGAAAGCCATTTTATTGTTGAAGAGTACAAATTTGCATAGTTTAAATTGTTCTTTTCGGGAAGGTATCCTTTGTCGTCACGTACAAGTAAAAAACTCACTAACCAAATTTTTGCTGGTTGGATCCCCATGATAAAAATAGCAATAGCAAATACGTGTAAACCATAAGTTAACCTCTCAGCACTGATGCCACGCTTTAGTCGTATCATTAAAAACTTTTAGGAACTTTTCTATTTGTCTCCCACGCAAGTGAAACAGTGAGAAAAATTTGAATGACACGAGTGAGATTTGACGTCAGTGCTGACAGGTATATTTCTAATGTATAAGTATTGCTATTGTCATTTTTACCTAACAACGCTGGGGATGCAATCCAGCAAAAATTTGGTTTGTATGATTTTTTTTTAATTGAAGGTGAGGACAATGAGTCCCTTCTCCCATAAAAGCATTTAATTAACTTTCTTCCTCAGAATGTTCAAACTTAAGGATTTTGAAAATGGGAGCGGGGTTTTCGGGCGGTGGCATGGTGGAACACACAGAATTAAGCAAGTGAAAAAAGTGCACCAATATTGTTCAACATTGATATGAAGCATCCTATAAAATCTTCCTTCTATCCGTCGTCACTTCTCGTCGATCCACAACTAATAAGCTGCCACTACTACTCAGATTTCTACCCCCTTTTTTGTTTGTGTGTGTGTGTTTCTTTTGGCATTAGTTTACATTACTCTACAACTTCTCAACTTCTATAGGACTGGTAGTTCATCATGATGATCTTGAAGACATATGTCAAGGTCTACTGTCAGTTTTTGTCCAAACGGGTCCCAAGCCCTTGTATAAATTCGCCCGTCTTTTATTTAACTCTTGGTAGCTAGGAAAACTGGAATGGGACTCTTGACTCATCCTGTTTAATTACGAAACACTTCGTATTCAACACAAATATCAAGGTCTAAAAATAATAACGAATGATTATTTTTAAAAATTCATGTCTTCCTGCAGCTATCATGATGCACATGTTCACAATGTGCAGTAGTTAAGTTGTATTAAAAAGTCCTTTCCGAAAATGTTCATATGCAGAGTGTAAATTTTGTTGTACTACATCCATTTCTTGCTTTGCCGTCCGTGCGAAGTGGACTTCTTTTGTCCAAAATTGGTATAATTGATCTTCTTTGGCCTTGTGAACTTTTGATGTCACGTTCAAGTTCAATTCATGGATATGGATCTCGTTTGGAGTGCTTTGTTTCCAGTGAAGATCAAACTCGTTAGTTGGATCAGGGTTACTGCAATAAGTACAATACTAGTCATTCACTGATTCGAGCTTATTTATTTATTACTATATGTAACAAGATAACCAATATATGCTCTGACTGTAACTTTTCATTTACTACTCGGGGAGTCTACCAAATAATGATACCGGTATCCTGGCAACACAGTAGGTATAGGTTCATCCCCCATCTATGTAGTAAATGTAAAGTCCCAGCCGAGAACTGTATTTTTATGTTGTTTTAAGTAGGACTAGCCTAATGATTATTTATACTCTTTATTTCTATTACAAATTTGCAGCATTTTTAGCTTTATGGACAATAACTGCGTCCTGTTTCATACGGCTTTTGTTTTCACTTACACCAACAACAAACAAAGTTCATCTCTGTTCAGGCACAAGCATTAGATATTTTTTCTTATTTTTTTCTGCAGCAAACATCGTCACGTGTGTTTATTCGGTGTTACCTGAAGCTTAGGTTAAAAATGCTACTGCATTTATATTATTAGCTTTACAACTTGTTCTGTGGCGACACACTAATCTAAAAAAAAAAGAAAAAATCTGCGTGTCTGCCTACTTTGCTCTAGAACCCAGAACCTGCGTGGCAGGTGCACAGATGTTCGATCTGGTTCTTTATAGCTGCCAAAATCAAACAATGTACAGATCTTTTCGGACTTTTGAAGAATACTGTATGTAGTGTTGAGAAATACGCAATGCTTTGTCCACTTTCTAATTCCACAAACACTAAAAACGGTGCTTAAATTTTTATACCAAGATGGGTCGATGTGATTTTAGATATAATACTTAAAAATTGTAACATCATCTATAGGCTACTTTATGAAACCTAACCTGCTCTATGAATAAAAGGATTGGAGAATAAAAAAAAACAATATAATGCTAACATCTTGACACTGGTTGAGCGTCTTAAGACAACAAATAGTCGTGGCAGCTAACTTCATTCGGATATAGAAGGAATGTTCACCATGACAAACTTGTGATCTTTTTACTTTTGAGCATTATTTCCTTAGGCTAAAGTGGGGGGGGGGATTGAGGCTTAATGGCGCGTCGACAACTTGGTCATTAGCGCCAACCTCAGTCACAGTGCAGTGGTCCGGGTTGCCACTGCACCACACATTACAGAGGCTAAAGTCTCCTAATCTTGTTGTTTAAATACGAAAAATTGTTTGTTCTTTGTAAACCTGGCCAAGTTTTAATGTGTACTGTGCAACCCAAGTTTTTATGTATTTGCTCCTTTGTTTTGGCATAAGGGTCATCTTCCTAGCTATCGCAGTGTAATGAATGAATTTAATTCAAATGCCGATCTTGAACTATATGCATGCTACACTTCCTAAACAATAGAAATTGCGTGTTCTGTTGTGTCTGTTTGGGAATTAGAAGCCACGCGGGATGAGGAAGTTTGAAAGGCTCCATTTTGAAAGGTACAATTTTAGCCTTTCACACTTTGCAAAATCAATTGCAGAACCCATATGAGGTAACAAGGAGAGTTGCGCCAGTCATTTTTTTTTTACACGGCAACCCGAAACTTGGTTTAAGTGAGGCCCACCAACCCGGACTGATCTGATCACCGAAAGTGAGGCCAGTTTCTATAGAAATAAAAAATACTGTAACAAATAAATTTAGGTAAAGTTCAGCAAACCACTGGTTAAGTTGTTGCAGAATTTACTACCACACCAACGTAAAATATCTTTCACTACTTGCAATAAAACCACGCTCTTTATTTTAGTCTGGGAGGTCGTTAGTTCGATTTACCGGATATGACCAGAAATTCTGTATCAGACACGTACACCCAGTGACCCAGCCAAAACCTTGGACCGAAAGACCCGTTGAATCAGTCCCACTTCTGATACTTAGCAATAAGTAGACATACGTAATAAACAAACACATCGACATTTAAAGGGCGTATTTACTTTTCGCAGATCAACACTTTGAAAAAAAAAGGTTTCTTTGTTTTTAATTTTTCAGAAGTATACCCAAATTAATGTACCCTTATCCCCTACCCAACAATGCAATCAATTGAGTTACAGTCACGCAGCTCTTAAACGACTAATTTCCTATTTTAAATGTGTGTAAAAAGATATAGCAATCTTTAATAAGCATATCTGACTCGCGTGCCTGAAGACTCACCCAGTTTTGGCAAAATTGGTCCATATCCTCAGCAATATTTTTGCCATGTTTTTGTCGTTTGCAGTATATGGAAGGTTTTCAATGAAGTGTGGATAAAAAATCAAGGTGAGGTCATTTCCGTGAGTCGTTGCTGAAAAGAAACAAAAAGTGCCTTATTGGAAAGATGGGGGGAAAAGAATATGGACTATAGTGTCCGCGGCCTATCTTGAGTTCGCCCCAGAACGAACACAGATAATAGATTGTATATTTTTGGTAGCAGAGTGCCTTGTTGATATCGAAGATGGTTACAAAAACAATGGCGGCCGTTGATTAAAGCCGCTCCCTCCAGGAAGACGTAGCCGCTCATAAAATACGCTGTGCACAAAATAATGAAATGACCAATGTTAATTTATGCAGTAGATCAAAATAGCACAAGTAAAATACTTAAATATACTATCAATACATCAATACATTGTGCATATGGTTTTGTGGCTCGAGTCACAGGCTTCAACAATCCGTAATTAATTTTTTTAGTGTCGCGTATTGCACACCAAGGAGAATCTTAAGCTCACAATATTTGAAAAAAGGACGTCGACTGTATGCAATAAATTAAACGAACCGACAGGAAATGTGATTATTTCCCACTTTTATACTTGCCATTCAGTAGACCAAACTTATCTCCTTCAGGAAAAAATAAGTCTATTAAGGCTTCTGACACATAATTGTAGGAATAAACATACACAGGAAGTCCAGCTTCTGATAACAACATTACTTCTTCGTAGTGATTCATGTCAAACAGTCCATGAGATAGTGCCTGACCAAAAAAAAAAAACACAGATCAACAAATAAATAAATAAATAAATAAATAAATAAATAAATTAATAATAATAATAATAATGATAAATAATAATAATAATAATAAATTTCATTGCATTTTCAAAGGCTCGAAGTTTTAAATAAAAACTTGTGAGAGCTACAATACATACAATAAATAAATAAATAATACATTTAATACATAATAAATTACACAATATATACAAAATGGTTAAATATGTACAAAAATGAATTAACTTACAATAAAATGCGCTGTTAAGTTAGTTTAGTATTTTAATATTTAATAGTTATGTCCTATTCGTCTAACAGCTGTCTGTGAGAAACTTTAATTTTTGTAAGAATTTATGAGTACTTGTTTAATTTTTTTTTCAAAATTCCTTTGCTTTGATAGTTTAATATGTTAGGGTCCAATTTATTGAAAATGTGTGGGATGTAATAGGGTTTGTTTCTTAGTCCATAAGCATTGTTCCACTCTGGTATTCTATATTTCTGTGTTTTTTCCCTTAATCGTTTGCTTTTGTTTTCATCATAATTTTTGTGTGTATTTATGTAGTAATTCTTTATTACTACCACAAAGTCTCGTAGTTCTATAATTTTTTTAATGTTATTTTTTGTATATAATTAATTTGTTTTTTCACCTTCTTTCCCAAACAATACTTTTACTATCTTATTTTGCACTCTTTGTAATCTCAAAATGATAAATCAGTCGCAAAACCATAAATTTCTATCCCATATCTAAGCAAACTTTCTATCCATGCATCGTATAGAATTCGTTTATTCTTAATATTTAACAAGTATTTTACATTATATAATTTTGGGATCATTTGACGTAGTTTTGTTATCAATTTTGTTATATGCTGTTTAAAATCCCATTGTGAATCTACATCCATTCCTAAATATTTCGTTGTTTTCTTTAATTCTATTTCCCTGCATGTTCTTTCACAATTTTGTTGATTTTTATTTTCTCTCATTAGTAGGCAGTGCTCAGAATGGGTAATTATATGTTTTTTATGTTTATCCTTCATTTTAGGAACTGTAATGTCAACTTGTATTGTTTTTTCTTCACTTATATAAAGTTCATTTTCAATTAGCCATCCATTTACCATATTAAAATCCTTTTGTAAATTTCCAATCATCTCTTCATAATTTGAATTAATAGAAATCATTGCAGTATCACCTGCAAACATGTATATTAGCGTTCTTTTGGCACAATCATGGATATCATTTACATATATTAAAAACAGTAATGGCCCTAATACAGATCCTTGTGGTACCCCATACTTAATTTCTCCGTAATCACTATATTCCTTTGCAATTTTTACTGTTGCTTTCCTATGTATTAGATAACTTTTGATTAAGTTTAGAATTTTCCCCCTCAATCCTATTGCTTCACATTTTTGTAATAGTATCTTTTGGTCAAAAGTATCAAACGCTTTTTGAAGGTCGATGAAGATTGTGCCAACATATTTTTTCCCATTTAATGCTTTAGTTATTATTTCATTTATTTGTACTAATAAGTCTGTGGTGCCTTTGTTTTTTGTGTAACCATACTGTATGTTATTGAGAAGCTTAAATTTATCTAAAAATTCTCTTATTTTATTTGAAAAGTATTTTTCCATTATTTTGTCTATTATTGATAATAACGAAATTGGTCTGTAATTGTTTTTATTAGTCTTTTCACCCTTTTTATATATTGGTCTTAGTACTTGTATTTTTAATTGTTCTGGCCATACTTCTTATAATAATAATAATGTTGTTTAATCAGCAATGAGTATACAGCAAGTGTACATTCAAAAAAGCACGAAGCTAAAAGCTTGTATGTGCACTGACAATTAACTAAGAACATATACAACAGATAAATAAATATTGTCACAAGAATCAATCAATACATTACTAAAATTATTTATAGTCTTGTAACGTGGTATTCAGAAATGTAAGAAGTTTAAAATTTTTTACATGATTGTAGTCCCTGGGTATCAAACAGCCATTGTTTAATCTTTTTTTTAATATTTCTAGCTGTAATGGTTTTTCTAAGATCCTCTGGGACATCGTTGAGGATTGTTGGCACGACAAACGCAGAGCATCTTCTACCGTATGAGTTGCGCCATAAGGGCGTTTTTAGCCAAGCCTTATTATTTCTTGATGGTCGTGCGATACTTGTTTGATAGGTTAGATCGAAGTAGTTATTATTGATAATATTAAATTTATAAAGTGAATGAAAAGTGAATAGTTTATTTTCGTTAAAGATATTTTTAGTAGATTTTCCCTCCTTTTTACCAAAAAGGGCTTTGGCGGCTTTATTTAAAGTTTTTTGCAGTCTGTCGATGTAACCAATGGATGTAGAGCCAAAAATTGTGCAAGCATACCTAACGTTTGAGAGGACCCATGCTTCGTAGAGTAATTTTTTTATTCGACTGTCAAAAAGCTCTCGGACCATGTATAGTGTAGGTATTATTCTCCTAATTTTACGAATTGTTGCTTCAATTTGATTAAAAAATTTCCAATTATCATCGATTTCCAACCCAAGATATTTATGATTCGAAACTTGATTTAACTCTGGGCAAGTGCATTCACAGTAATTTTCACAGTCAGGGTGGTGCAACGTTATGTAGCATGCATTTTTTAACGTGTGGGAAGTAGTGATATGCATGAATACTGTTTTTTCGGCGCTTATGTAAAGTTCATTCACAAAAAGGTAATCATTTATTGTATCAAAGTCAGTTTGTAAGTTTTGAATCATTCTATCTTGTTTGTAGTTTATAGACATAAGGAATATATCGTCAGCATACAATGTTATGTAACAATTAAAAATTTTTTCTGTGATGTCATTAATGTAGATTAAGAAAAGGATTGGCCCTAGTACGGAACCTTGTGGCACACCATAGTTAACTTCGGTCCAATCACTTTTTTGGTCATCAATTTTAACACAGCTTAGTCGACTCTTAAGATAGTTATTTAGTATGCCAAGCAGTTTGCCCCGGATACCACATTTGTATAGTTTTTTTAACATTATTTCTTTATCTAAAGTGTCGAAAGCCTTTTTAAGATCAATGGCAATTGCGCCAATATGTTTGCTGTTGTTCAAGGCATTCGTGATTTTATTGTTAATATATTTCAAAGCATCAATTGTGCCAGTATGTTGTTGAAAACCATATTGGCACTTGTATAGGATTTTAAATTTGGTTAAGAACGAAAGTATTCTATTGGCAAAAAACTTTTCTATGATTTTATTTAGTACCGGAAGCAGTGCGATAGGTCTGTAGTTATTATATTCCTTCTTTTCGCCCTTTTTATAAATTGGCCTAAGAACTTGCTTTTTAAGGTTACATGGCCATGTTTCGGTTTCGATAATAGCAGAGATCAGTATGACCATAAAGTTTGCAGTTTGTTCCTTTGATTGAAAAAAGTGGTCCATGGAGAACCCATCATAGCCGCAAGATTTTTTTATAATCATTTTATTAATGATCGATAAGATATCAAAATAGTTTGGTTTACAAATTTGTATAGTATGTTCTGTTGAAAGACTATTTTCTTGAGAACGGTTTTTTGAGTTTTTGGAGTTTTTATTATTTGTTTTTGTTTTTTTTGTAAATTTTAAGTTTGGTACCTCTTGTCTGTAACAATGTGCAAAATTGTTACACGTTGTAATTGTATCTTGTTTGGGGAAGTTTTTTATAAGTTGTTCATCCAGGCCTAATTTTTTTTTTGATTTTCCGCAAATTGTATTTATTTTGTCCCAAATTTTTGCACTATCATTCTTATTTTTTTCAAAAAACTTTTGGTAATAGTTTTGTTTGGCTAATTTAATCTCTCTTGTTGTCTGTTTCTTTGCTAATTTCTAAGCCTCAAGTTGTGCAGTTGTTGGATTAGTTGTTTTCGAGATGGTCGACCAAATTTTATTTTTCCTATTAATTTTAGTGAGCAGATCTTTATTCATCCGTTCAGTTTTAAAGTTCGAGTTAGGAATATTTTGGTTTTGTTTATTTAAGTTTAAGTTTCTGTTGCTTGAGTAAATTTTATTTTTTTCGTAAATGTTATTAACTTTATTTTCAATTTCTTCATATATTTCATTTGGATCCGAAAGTGTTTTTAAGTAATCCCAGTTCTGGTTTTTTAACTGTCGAACAATGCCTTTGTTGTTTAAAACATAGTTCAGCTGGTGCCGAATAGGATTTTGTTCCTTAGTGACGTAATTGCCCCACATTTGGATAGCAGTAAAATAATGATCTGCTAATTTTATTTTTATGACAAATGATTTACAGAGCCATTTTGTAGTTTTACTGTAAATAAGGTCAATGCAAGATTTAACAATTTTGTTGTTTCTGTGTTCTTCTCTAGTGGGGGAACTTATATGTTGCGAAAATCCCAGGGATGCCAAGCAATTTTCAAACTTATCGATATCGTATTTTTCAGATGTGTCCTGATGCCCTGCGAGGATATTAAAATTAAAGTCACCAATGAGGATTACATTAGTGTTTTTTTCCCTGGTTGAGAGAAGTTGTTTAAGATTTTTTATAAATTTAGTTCTGCTAGCAGAGGGTTTTTTGTAAAGTGCAATAAGTTCAAATTTTTGTTGACTTAAAGTAAAACTACAGTTAATAGCATCATTTTCATCTATTTTGAGGTTAACACAATTAAAATCTCTAATGTTATGATCTCTAATGAAAAGTAAGATTCCACCGCCTTTTTGGTTTTTTCTGCAGTTAGAAAATTTAAAATAATTTTTCAAATTATAATTTATAGCCTCATCCTCGCTAAGGTTAATTTCTTTGAGAACGATAATGTCCCACATAATTTCTGCAGTTTCGAATTCTGCCAACCAGGAATCCCAGTTGGTTTTACAGCTTCTAATGTTGGTGTGGAGGCATTTAAAATTTGTACAGTCGTTGCTAGAAAAACTGCACTTAATGTCTTCAAAGTTGTCATGCACTTCATTGACAAAAAAGTCATCGTTCACTGTGTTCCAGGCGAATTTTGTTGTTTAGGTTCACGGTCTGGTTGTGGTTCCGTTTCTTTTCTTCCATTTTGAATGGCTTCGCGAACTCTTTTGGCTACTCTTTCAAGATCTTCGTCACTCTTGATATATTCTGTCTGCCTGTCTTTTTCGTCAGTCCGAATGTTTATTTTTCCCGCCCTGAACCACACGAATTTGTGTGACATCTTCAATTCTTGTTTTGTTTTCCATAGTAAGGCTTTGTAGTAAGTGGTGAGGTGCTCATTGACGAATACTCTTTCATTGTTACCGTTGCCGAAAAGGTCATTGTTGGTTAATTTTTTTTTGTTATTGTTGTCTAACCAGCGGTCTCTGGCGACCCGATTTCTGAACTGTATTAGGATTGTAGGTGTACGTTGTCGATGTTTTGAGGGTAGCCTATGCGCTTTATCGATCCAAGAGTCGCTGAAGTCTTGAAGGTCAAGGGCGTCGGCCATACGGTAAATAGTGTCTCGTAGGTCTTCGTTCTTTTCAGTTTCTACTCCAAAAATTTCGATGTTTTTATTCCGGCTATACTGTTCACTCTCTTCTTGTGTTTGCTTGATTGTTTTCACCGTATTTTTTAGGTTGACAAGGTCATGTAGATCGAGAGCTTCGTTATTTGTGGTATTTGTGGCACATTTTTTTCCTTCAAGTAATGCCAGTCTGGTAATTATTCTTTTATTTTCACTTTTAAGATCTTCATAGTTTTTTTTTATTTGCTCATATTTTTTTTCTACAAAGTCTCAAGCTCACTAAGATTTGCTCGTTCGTTTTTGTAGCATTGTCGAGTTTCTCTTCAAGTTTGCATAAATGCAGGTTCAATTTGTCGTTTGTTTTTACAAGTGCACTGTTGTCTTTGGTGAGTTCGTCGTAAGCTTTTCTTTGGTCTTCCAATTGTTGAAAAATTCTTTCATTTGCTTCTAAAATTTCATTTAGTTTTTTTTCAAGGTGTAGGGGGGTGTCTGAATATTCTTCATTTGTCGGTATGTCGTCAAGCCTATCATCATCTTTGACGTTATTTGAGTTTTTTCTTTGAGATCCGTTTCTGTTTGTTCGACATCTTTTACAAACCCATTCTTTTTTTTTCTTGTCGCTCATTCCAGCGATGGTTGAAGCCGCCAATCCTGAACATTTTTTTTACTTGTACAAATAGCACACATAAAATAGTCTCCTTCGTTTGGATTGAGTTTACTCTCACAATCGCCGCATCTTGCCATTGTGTGGATGTTGTTGTGAGGCTTCCGTAGTAGGAAATATGGACGCGACCAAAATGAAGTTGTTACAGTAGGAATTCCGTAGAGCCGCCACTGCTCGGTCGCACCGAATGTTTAGATTGCTCAGTTTACCAGTTTAAAATAAAGTAAACCACTCACTGTTGGTCTCGGCGTGTTCGTTGAATGTTCATTAATATGATTTTCTGCAGTAGGTGGTTGGATGGTGGCTCGAGATCGCACAATAATGGTTTTGTTTGTCGCCCGGTCATGGTCCGTAGCGGCGGAGCCGCCTCATAATAATAATCCCGCCTCATAATAATAATAATAATAATAATAATAATAATAATAATAATAATAGTTTATTGTTTACAATGCTCGAAGTTTTTAAACTAAAAACTTGTTTGAGCTACAATACAGTACATTAAAAAGTAAGCAAACAAATAAATAAATAAATAATATAAATAATATAAATAATACTAATTACTTAGTGTATACATATTATCATTACAGTGATTATTTAGGACTTGAAATAGATGAGCACTGGAAATTTGAAAAGCATATTGACTTAACAATCAGCAGGATTAGAAAAACAATACCTCTTCTATATAAAATAAGATTTTTGCTTTCGGATAAAACTAAGAAAAATCTTTTCGAAGCTTGGATTAATTCTCAAATACAATATGCATGTAGTATATATGGAACTACTACGAAAAGCTACCTACACAGACTACAAAAATTGCAAAATAAAGCTATAAAGGTTTTGTTTCAAAAGGCAGACAATAATAAATCAGCTGATACTTTATTAAAAGATAATAAAATTTTGAGTGTGTTACAATTAATTGACTATCAAATTTTAACACAAAATTACTTTAATAACATGTTCAAAATTAAAATAAACAGACCAACTAGGACTTCATCGGATTGGCTAGTAACTCCAATTTGGAGAAATTTATACGGAAAAAGGAATAGAGCTTATGTAATTCCAAATAAATTTAATAAAATACCTGTATTTCTAAGAAATCTGGCAAACATTACCGAGATGAAAGTTCAACTGAAACAATGGATTTTGGAAAAATAATTAATATTCCGTAACTACCACGAAACCTGGTTTAGGAATTTACTTGTTTATTACCATTGGTATGTACCATTAACAAGATTTTTATTGTTTTTTTTTTATGACCTTTATTTTATTTTTAATAAGTATTAACAAAATTTTATTGTGAAATCTAATGTATATAATATATGAAAATATAATTTTGTATACTGTTTTTGTAAATTGCACATACAAGCTTCTTTAGCTTCGTGCTCCTTTGTTTTTCTGACTTTCTATTTTGTATATTTTTTATAACTGTAATAAATTATTATTATTAGTTTCATAATCAGTAATTAGACAACTTATAAATGATGATACATTTTAATGATACCATAGTTGCAAGCATGTTAATTATAATTAATTTTTAAATTAATTTTTAAACTTAAGTATTAAAAAAGTAATCTTAATGGAAAATTTAGTCATATTTTTTAATTTTATAATTTAACAATACCGGTATTAATTGTAAAGGTTCAAATTATATTTGCTCCTGTATTAATTTGTCTTTTAATTCTTTTTTTTAGCTCATTTAGTGTTATATACTCATGCATTTTTCTAGGCAATTTATTAAAAATGTTTGGTATACACCAATTTTTATTTCTTTTTCCATATTCATTGTTTAATCTTGGCAGCATGAACATTGGTTTGTTCTTCCTTAAGTTTTCTTTCATGTTTGGATTACGATTTTTATATGCATTTGAGTAATAATTCTTCGTTATAGTTATATAGTCCCTTAATTCAGTTAGTTTCAATATTTTATTTTCCTTATATAGTTCGATTGTGGATTTTGTTTTTGATTTAGCTGCAAATAGCACCTTAATTATTTTATTCTGCAGTTTTTGTAGTCTTTTTGTTAGGTAATCTGGTGTAAATCCATATAATTCTATTCCATATCGTAAGATACTCTCTATCCAAGCATCATATACTATTCTTTTATTTTTATTGTTTAGGATTCCACTTATATGGTAAATTTTTGGTAGTATGTGTCTCAATTTATTTATTATCCTTAATATATGAGTTTTAAAATTCCAATTTGAGTCAATTCCCATGCCTAAGTATCTTGCTGACTTTGTTTTTTCTAATTTTGTGCATTCTTTATTACATTTTCTATTTATTTCCCCCTCTAAATTGTTACAATTCCCATAGTGTTTAATAATGTATATTTCTTTATATTTATTCATCTTTGGCACTGTGACATCCATTTGTACTGTTTTTTCTTTACTAATAAATAACTCGTTTTCTATAAGCCAATTGTTTAGTAAGTTAAAATCATATTGTAAATTTTCCATCATTTTGTCATATTTATTATGTATTGAAATGAGTATTGTGTCATCTGCAAATAAAAAAGTTTGTGTTCTGTGAAGACTGTCTGTGACATCATTAGCATATATCAAATATAATAAGGGGCCTAGAACTGATCCTTGTGGTACTCCGTAGCTTGTGTTGTTAAGTTTACTGTTTTTCCCATTTAATTGTACTGTTGTTTTTCTATTTTGTAGATAGCTTTTTATTATATTATAGATCTTTCCACTTAATCCTACTTTTTCACATTTCTTTAATAATATACCTTGGTCAAACGTATCGAAAGCCTTTTGTAAGTCAACCAATATTATTCCTACATATTTTCCTTCATTTAATGCTTTTGTAATTACTTCATTAATATCTATTAATAGATCAGTCGTTCCTTTTTTTGTGTGTGTATCCGTATTGTGCTTTTGTTAATATTTGCATTTTTTCTAAGAAGTTTCTTATTTTATTTGCAAAGAATTTTTCTATTACTTTATCAATTATAGAAAGTAATGCAATAGGTCTATAATTATTTTTGTCTGTTTTATTTCCCTTTTTGTATATCGGTCTTGTAAACTTGTATTTTTAACATGTCTGGCCAAAATTCCTTGTCAATCATTGCATTAATAAGTTTACTTATAGCTTTAGCTGTATTTTCTTTACTTTGTTTTATGTGTTCAGTTTGTATTATATCAATTCCTGTTGCTTTTGTGTTTTTTAGTTCATTTATTATTGTTACTATTTCTTTTTCATTAGTATTCTCAATATACATTGATTTCTTTATTCCTTTATGTTGTCTATTTTTATTTAATTTTTTGTAGTATTCTCCCTCTTTATACATCTCATGTTCTATTTTAAAGTTTTCTCGTAATTTTGATACTTGTTCTAAGAATATATCATTAAAATCATTTGCAATGTCTAATGTGGCTTCTGTTTTAAATGTCTTTATTATACTTTCATCTATATGATCCTTTTTCTTTTTATTTGTTACTTCGTTTATCACATCCCAAACTGTTTTTTTATTTTGTTTCAGTTTCTCCATTTCTCCTTTATAATATATTTGTTTACTCTCTTTAATTTTCTTGTTTTTCTTTCTTTTCTATTTTATATTTTTTAATCAATTCTGCATCTACGTTTCCTGTTTTCCGTATTTTATTCCAAAGTTTATTTTTATTGT
>JAHWFP010190709.1:0-13973 GCA_023313725.1 Lithobius niger
TAATCCAAATTACATCATTCTTTAGTTAATTTTCATGCTATATTCGTAATCAATTCCACAGTGTCTGAAGTAAACTGCTGTCAATGTTGAAACTACTGCGTGACTGTACAACGAGTCAACAATTTGAATTTTTCAGCACAGGGTCAACACGGAAAAGAAAAAAAAAACAAATCAAACTGGGTTTACAGGAGGGTCCAAAATAAATGGAATAATTAAAAACACTTTGTTCTCATAAATTAAATCACCACAAAGAATTACCTTGTTTCAGTCTTTCTACAGAACGTGAAGTGCAAAACAAAACGAACTCAAACGTCCTATGTGGCGAAAATGCCAGAGGTTCAAATGCGCCTACACGCTGCTAACCTAACTGATTTTTTTTCAACAAACTGCTAGTAACCAACAAATTATACAAATTAAATACGACTAATGGCAACTATACACTTGTGGTATGAACTATGTGATGTATAAAAAAACATTTACCAGAGGAAGTATGAATAAACGACGACTACACTCCCAGTCACCCAGAATGCCTGTAATACGCCACCGATATGCACCAGCATCTATTGTGATAGCATCAAAATCGAACCTGATAGGAGTGGATTGGAGTTGAGTTAATATACAATTTAAAAAAAAGGAGTGATATATCAAAAACCAAAACTGGTAAAAGGGGCCGCCAAGTTCCGAATGGTTCGACCCTTCAAAGGAGTGATATCAACACACCAAAACATTCGCCATCTTAATCGCACCGAATAATACTTTAGACGTTAAATGAAAACTTGAACATTGCTACCGAAAGTAGCAATGTTCTAGTTTTCATGTAATCTTCGAACTATTAAGCGGTGCGATTAACTTGGCGAATGCTTTCGGAACGTGGCGACTCCTTTTTACCAGTTTTGGTTTTTTATATGATATATATATACTAGCTGTACCCTCGGCGTAACATATGCCGGTCTAGCTACGGGAATAGCAATATTCTGTTTGTTTCTAATTGTTACAGCACACATTGGTTCTCATTGTCGGCTGCTCGCCCTTTTTCTTTCCTACCGTGGAAAGAATGAGCCCGCTCGCATTCTTGCTGATTGTTGAAGCTTCGTATGTTTAATCCTGATCCCTAACAAAGCCTCATCAAATCTCATCACATCATTTAGTCTGCTCCCAAGAGAAATATTTATATAGATAGATAATCTTCAATGGACACGGAATGATCCTTGTGAACACACAACTGCTTTAAAGAACTGGGAAACCCCCTGTCAGTTATAAAAGCTAATAATTTGATTAAAAGTCTGCTAAACCACTTGCCTTTTACCCGAGTTGTAAACTACTTCAATAGGGGTGGTAATATTGCATAGATTTGAACCATTCCATCCTATCTTCCCTTTAACTCCCGTATAAACCCCATTCAACTTCTTCTCAACAGTCATCCAGCCATCACTTAGAAAGTTAATCACTGGTCTCCCTTTTATCATTTTTGAATTTGCACTCACCTAGTTATGTAGTGTTTTCTTTTTTCCATGCCGTACTGCCCCACGTATATTTTTATTAACAGTGGTTCAGGGTCTACCAAGCAATCATTCTCCACACATTCCTAGAAAATCTTATTTAGACCAAACGTTTGTATGGTTTATATGCGTATTAAAATATTTAGCACTGTAACCCATTTGATATTCGGAACTTTCTATGCAACTGATACAGGCTCATCTTCCTAAACATACAGCTTACATGAACAGGCAATAAGCTTGCTTGTAACCAACCAAAGGAGAAATAGGATTACTACATTTTAATCCTAGAGATTCTAATCTTTAATTCGTCTCCTGCTATTTGGCATAATGAATAGAAATTGCTGTTCCAATGAGAACAAAAAAAAAAAACATATTTTTTAATGTATTTTACATTTAGAAATTACAAGAGCATTTATACGTTAATGTCTCAATTTATTTCTGTTTTCTGTCGTGAAGGTTTATGCGGCAATAGAAGAATTTCCTTTACAGGTTTTTGGTATTCTCGAGCAGGTGTGTTCAGCAAGCTCCTTGCCATCTTTGCAACTGCAACTCAATATTCCTTTTGGATTTGCTCTAGTAATAATCCAATCCATAGAATCATCGCACATGAGTTCACCTAAAAAAATATGTGTAAAACTAGGAAATGAAAGCAAATTGACATTAAAACTACTAATTTTTGGAGCAGAGAGAGAGGCAGAGAGGGAGATCAAAGTAAAAAATTAAACTGGTTAACTGGAAGAGTGGAGAGAGCAAGGTGACAATTCAGCCAGTAAACCGTGTAGTGCATAAAGGAAGGCAACAATCAAAACCAGCAAACTGTGGAGTGCACAGCTAACTGTGGAGTGCACAGATAACAGCGATAATTAAATCTAGTAATCTGGTGGAGCGGAAGGTGCAAAGCTACAATTAGAACTATTAAACTGCTGCAGAGGAAGAAGCAAAGCGACAATTGAAACTAATAAACTGATTCAGTAGAGAGTGCATACCAACAAATAAACCAGCAAAGTGACAAATAAAAATATTGCAACAAACGAACTAGTAAACTGTGGAGTGCTTAGAAGAAAAAGGCAATTAAAACTAGTAAAATGGGGTTCAGGAAGAAACAAAACAAAAATTGAAAATAGTACCTGCTTCAGTAGAGAGAGTGCAAAGCAACAAATGAACTAGTAAAATCGGGAGCGCTGAGGGAAAGGTGACAATTAAAACTAGCAAACTTGGATTGGACAGAAGCAAAGCACCAATTAAAAAATAGTAAACTGGGGTTTAGGAAGAAGCAAAGCAACAATTACAACTAGTAAACTGCTACAGTAGAGAAGGCAAAGCAACGAACGGACTAATAAACTCTGGAATGCAGACAGCAAAGTGACAATTAAAACTAGCAAAACAAAGCAACAATTAAAACTATTAAATTGGTTGAGTAGGACAGCAAAACAGGAATAAAATAGTAAACTTTGTAGTGCAAGAGCAAATCCACAAATTCAACTAGTAGACTGGTAGAGTGGAAGAGCAGTGTCAGTTTAATCTAGTAAATTGGTTGAGTAAAGAAAGCAGACCTACAATAATTAAACTATTAAACTGTGTAGTGAAGAGAGCGAAGCAACAAATTTAGCTAATAGTCTGGTGGAGTACAAATGTCAAAGTCTAATTAAATAAATACAGATGCAAACCTATTAGTTTGCCTTTTGGACTTACATGTCAGACTGCCTGAGCGGGGAATCGAACCCACGACCTTCGAATCAAAGTCCGAGGTCCTACCGCTGAGCCATCTGACACTAAGGCCCTCGGCACTCGGACCTCGGCCTATGATTTCGAAGATCGTGGGTTCGATTCCCCACTCAGGCAGTCTAACATATAAGTCCAAAAGGAACGTAAATAGGTTTGCAAATGTATTTATTTAACCTTTAATTTTGAGCCATTGGCTGCTTCGTCATGTATGATGTCCAGTTAAAACTAGTAAACTAGTCGAGCAGAAAGAGCAAGCCAACAATTATAATATAACACTGTGAAATGCAAAGAACATATCTACAATTAAAACTAGTAAACTAGTGGAGTGGACGGTTCAAAGTGGCAATTAAAACTAGTAAACTGGTTAGTAGAAGGAGCAAAGAAAGAGTTAAACTATAGTAAACCGTTTATTGCAGAGAGAAAAGTGACAATTAAACCTGTCAACTGTGAAACACGGAGAGCAAAGCAACGAATAAGAAGAAAACTATATATGTACTACAGAAAGCAAAACTAGAATTAATTAGTAAACTAGTGGATTGGAAGGAGCAAAACAATAATTAAAACTGGTAAATTGGTTGAATAGAGAGAGAGCCAAGTTACATTTTAGAAAAAAAAGGGGGATGCAGCGACCTGAGTGACACTTAACTGTTATAAGCTGGTGGAGTGGAATTAGTAAAGTGACAAGTAAACCTACTGCATTGTGAAGTGCAGAGAGCAAAGCAATCATTAAAACCAATGGGTTGTGGAAATCAAACAGCAAACTGACAATTAAATATAGTTAACTGTGAAGTGAAGAGAGCAACGTGTTCAGTAAAACTAGTAAACTGGTGGAGTGGAAGGTAAAGAACAATTAAGAGGCGAAGGAACAGTGAAAATTAAAATTTGTAATTGCTGAATAAGAGTAAAGGAGGCGACAATTCTAACTAGTAATAGGTGAATAAGAGAGCAAAGTGACAGTTGAGTAAAGTGGTGGACTTTCTTAACATCACGCTAAACAAATTAACTTACAACTTTCTTGTTTTTCTTACAACTCACACGTGTTAACTCATTAATTCTTAAAACTCTAACCCCTTTTTCAACGACGACTTTTCATCTAAGCAGGAAAGTTTAGACCATGCTCCCCAGTACAACAACATAATGTTCGGGAAGTTGGTTTCTTTTGCAGCCACCGACAAAATGCACAGTCCTAATTCTGCCCAAGGACTGTGTCGGATTGAATTAGATTCTGTCACGGTTCTGGGCCACTTGGCCATCGGCCACAGCAACGCTTGCCAGCAACACTCACACATTTTAGAACAAACCAGAGTCTTCTAGAGAGGAAATGGTACAGATAGATGTACGACTTAAAACCTATCTGAAGATTTTCTGAAAGCAATATGAGACGGGGGGCACTATGGGGCAATATTGATAAAAAGCTGTCTAGCAAATTCGTTTCCATTAGACCACGTATGACCCTAACGTTGGTGGAAGAAGCACGTACAATGTAATAGGAAATGTACATGATTAACTCACTGTACACAACCAAATTGTCTGGAACGTACCAAAAATAACATCATCTTACCACCTGACAACTGACATATATCAGTTCTCAAGTTATAAGGACTGAAAAACGATGTCGTAAGGTACAGTAAATCATTGCTAGACAAAAAGTCTGTTGCATACTGGCTCATTTTTGCACCCAGTCCGTTCCAACCATCAATATAGAGAATTGTCAGCTTCGCAATAAGGGGGGGGTTCACGTTTACCTCCAAGCTCCGTCGATACGGCATTCATCTTACACGATTTACAAGTCTAGTGGCAAATTTCCTCGGGCTTCATTCTATTAAAAGTATATTTCTTCACACTTACGCATCCGATATGATAGTATTTTCTGCAGAGAAGCGCTGAACACCTTAGTATCTTGCCCGAATGTGAGAGCTGATTCGAACATCGACCACACCGTATGTCCGCCATTTTTTTTTCATTCCGACTTAGGTTTGTAAAGGGGAGAAAATAAATACTTGGACTATTTTCCCCACACACAGAGTACAACAGTAGTATGATTGCTTAAAATATACATTATAATACAAATTATTGGCCCAGGTACTGAAAATCGATATAATCACACGAATAGAATATGATTAATTACATGTGATGCTGTCAACTTGAACACCAACATACTTTTGCTGTACTACATAGAATGTTGGAAGTGATGATGGCCGCACCACATGTAATTAAGCATATGTTTGTGTGGTTACACCTATTTCTGGGACTACAATTTCTATTAGGAAATAATTTTTAAGCAATCGGTTGGTATTTAGGGAAGGCCAAACTAGACCAGGTATTCAAAGTAACATCTACATCATTAAAAACCTAGTCTATATGTGTGTGCGTGGAACTCTATTCCTCTTGAACCAAGACTTCTATATAGTTGAAAGTAGTGCCAAATGAAAGATGATTAGATTGTGCTTCTGTTAGGCCTATTTTCATTGCTGTAACCTAATTTTATGATTCTGAACTACGCGTAAACCTGCCCTGAAAATTGCCTATGTCGTCAAAGTCAGATCAGCCAAACTAATCAGAAAGAAAGTTTGCCTGAGCAATTTTTCAAATATTTCTCCGTTTTGTCAAGGGAGGACACCACTATACCGGGCACGCCAATAGTGTCTTATTCTCAGCTTATTCTCAGCATTTCTCAAAATAAGTATATATATATGCCCTACACTTCCCATCTATCAGGGGAGGGTAGGGCATCTGTATTGCAAGCGCAACAGCAATCGCAATAATTTTATTTGAACTGTCTTAGATTCCACTAAACATGTTCCCAACACTATTTCTCTTTATTCTTAAGTGTGGGTTTGTTTATCAGCGCGACTGAAATTAGACGGGTGTGTTTTGTTAAATGGTTATTCATGTCTTGGCAATTTGCTTGAATACAATCCGCATCGTAGTCCAGTACTCATCATCATTGCTTTGCTAGGTAATTGCTTAATGAGGTTTAACTATTCTGGATGGAATGACGTCAATTCGGCTCTATCTATGCTTGCCAATTCCACGGTATATTAACAACAAACTAGCTGGACCTGCACAGACCATCAGCATGTACACAAGCAAGTAAGAGGCAGTTCACCATGGTCAAGAATTAAAATACTTGCTATGGTGTATCTACATAGAAATGTTTGACACACCACCCACAGCAAGAATTTTAATTCTTGACCAGAGTGAACGGACTTTCATACGATGGTGTACACAAACATGTTCTGCGTGGCTACAGCTAGTTTAACATACTCCTAGTCTAACGTAATTTCTAACACCTAGTCTAACACCAGTCTTACTTTCCCAAAAGCTTGCCACTTTTTTAGGAAAGTTCAAACGTTTTTATTTTACCCTTTTGTTACCGAATCTAATGCTTAGACAGTGCTGTGCTGGCTGACTGGAAATCAATGTTAGACACAAATGTCTACTGGGGAAAGCCAAACACGAAGAATGTCCTTCCGAAGCTCTCTTGGAGTCACAGCAATAGCAATATAGTTTGAATTTCCCACGACGTACAAAAAAACTACCACTACCAAGAGTTTCAATAAAGGATAAAGAAAAGGTGTCCAATGGCCAAATAACAATTGGTGGTATGGTCGAAATATGTATTATTTGCAGAATATTGTATGGTTATTTTCACAACAGTTTTATGAAAAGATATCTTAATGCTTTAATCCAGCACCTCTAGACATACACAGTAAGTTCGAGCAAAGACAACAGGAAGTGTTCAATGAATTAAAGTGTACAGTAAAAGTGGTGTTACAAAATGTTATATTACCAGTTATTATGACCCTGTTGCCTTCTACTAGAGGTGAAAACACATCTTCTTTCAAAGTCGTCAGACTGGTACTCTGAAAGTTAATGAATCCACGCACACCAACGAATGTGTTTGATGAGAGCTGAAAAGAATCAATCAGGAAATACATGGTTATTATGATTTGATAAGTTTATCGAACTTTCCGTTTATATGGACTTTTTTTTTTAATATTCTAATCAATGATAAATGCAACTCCATAACCTCACTGAAACTGACTTCGTTGAAGTTCGACAGTCGAAATTGTTTTCCTAAGCAATTAATAATGCTTTCATTAATTAATTAAAAAGTCAATTCATGAACTTGAAAGATTAACTAAATACAGAGGAAAACATACTCTGTTGCTTCTTGGACTTCGATGTCAAACTGCCTGCTCGGTAAAATTGAACTCTCGATGTCTGCGAACATGAAATGCCTAATCAAACCTGCCTGCAACCCACATTATACGGAAAGTCAAATGGGATTGATTCACTAAACCAATTCCATGCCAGTATGGCTCAATGCTAGGTCTTCAATGTAGATCTCAACCTAACCTAACCTAACCTCCCATTTGAGACCTTCATTGAAGAACTAACATTAGGCTATACTGGCGTGGAATGAGCTTGGCAAATCAATCTCATTTGACTTTCCGCACTGAAAAGTGGGTTGCAGGCAGGTTTGATTAGGCAATTCATGAACTGTAATAGGTGACAATATTTTTGTTGGAACAACAACAGTGAAACACTTGCAGCCATAACATCAGTTAGTGTGAGTGTGATGGTGCAGGGTATGATTTGAAGATACGTGATGGAGGCCAACTAAATTCTATCCACTACAATGCTTAACGCATCTTTGGCTCTGCTATTGTATTTGTTGCACTTTGTCTACATGCTATAAAAAAGCGAACAAACCACCCAATCTGTCAACGCCTAGTTTCCTGTTAGTCTCTTTTTTGTCAATTCTAATCACTTGAGTGTTTGATTTCAACAACTTTTATTTAATAAGCTGAACTTAACCTCATTCACTAATTGTGGCGTTGTCTAGTTCCAGGCCAACATGTTATGGGTTTTGGTCGGCTCGATAATATTGCAAGACCAATATTTGTCAGATGGCTTAAGATTGTTGATAGTAACTTGACACTACACCAGTTAGTTTTCCCTAACAGTTTTTATTAAGCCGTAATTCAAGTATCAGGTGAGGTGTGGTGTACAAGAAATTAAATATCAATGCGATATCTAATTACAGGTTTATGGGGCCTCATTGTTAAACCCTATTCATGAACACTATAAGCCTATTAACCGTTGGCAATTCTAACTTCTTGGATTCACTATTTTCAGTTAGTCTAGGTTGTGATGATAAATGGAGTTTGGCACTCACAAGAAGTGTGATGGAAGCAGCAGGGTTGTTGGCCACTTATACTATTCCATTTGTATTTTTAAAAATGTTATGAGCATGGCATGCAAGTATATTGGATGTAACTAATTTTCATTTTATTATTTCCCAGTGGGTGGTGTATATTCTGGTCTTTTTAGTTTTAGGTATACCTAATTTAAGAGGTGCCGGAAAGTGTTAATACTTTTTGCAGTTACCACTTTGGAAAGAAACGAGTTCCATGGGTTTCCTATCCTCACCACAAATGATGACCTACGCATCTCTAGTCGTGCTACTGGTTTGTTTAATTTAAATGTGTACCCGCATGTATGTCTAGTCGAGGACGATTCGAAAAGAGGGACATCAGTGTTGATGACACCTGATGGTACTGATCACTATAAATAACACCATAATAATAAACTGATACTCAATGTTAGCTCTGTGCTGAATGGTTTGCAGTAGATTTGGCTTTCCTATTATCAGTCCTTTGTCCAACAGAGTTTTGGGAGGGATCTCTGGAAAATGGTAGTCTTGGGGTCCAGAATCTAGTGAAGACGCTGTCTAATCCTTGAATCTCGTTTCGTTATACTATACTGAGGAAACTACAAGCTTTTAATTGTGATTGCGTCATGTTGATGCAATACACCGCATTTGATGTTGACCTCTTAGCAACAGGATTTAAGCCAATTAGTACCAAGTGAAGGGGGTGGAATGGTGGGCTGAAGTCCAGCTATATTTCTGGACTTGTCCTCACCTGATTCACTGGCCTCAAAACTGTCCTTGAGTTATTCCTCCTGACCTATATTCCTAATCCTTTATGGATTATCCTCCAACCAAGTCCCTCAGTTCAATGTTCCTTCTATCTCTTATAGTTTCTACTAAGCCGTGCACTTGCGTTTTATTAATAAATGATAGATCGTTAATCATGTGCTTAGGCTGGAATATACTGCTGAGATCATATCCAAGTTTAATATGTATGCAAGTAGTTTGTGCATTTATGCATTGTGTTGATCTCTTAACAAATCGTGTCTACTAATTTACTCTTTACTTATGATTCCAAACGCATTGGTTGAGTTAGGATTTTGTCACCTACAGACTACACACATCAACAAAATTTTGTTGTGAGGGGAATGGAGTAAGGCGGCAAGATACAGCAATTCTCCGTTAATGCACAAGCGCTTTTTTCGTGATTGTTTGTGGATAACGAGATTTGTATTTCGATTGTTTGAACAAAAAAAAAGTAGAAAAATATTATATTCTCAAATGGTCTAACTAGGCCTAAGCACTATCGCAGCAACAAACTATGCCACCAAGGAGAAGTTGAAAAAAGGTGACAACGCGCACCATAGAAGTTGTGAGGGTTGATGCGTCTCGTCCAAGATTACCCAAAAACCAGCTGACAACTGGGCTGCGTACCGCCTACGTGGAACAACAATCATTATGGACCTTCCTGTGAGTCTTATCCACTCAAAACCAAAACTGTGTAAGAGAAGCCGCCAAGTTTCCAAAAGTATCGACATTTGAAACTAGTGATATCATTCAACCTGGGAAAGGCCACCAACATTTGGTACCAATCAACATTTGGTACCAATCAACTTGGTACATTGTTTTGTCTGTCGTTCTATCACTGGTTCCGTTCGCCTCACTTCGCTCTCTGGATCTTCCCCTTCCCCTTGGCAAAGTTAGTAAGTTGATTGGACTCGAGGATTTATTTTTTTATGCAAATATATTGTGTTGCAAAAAGCGATGCGAGAACCACCGCTTCAACACTGTGAACCACACTTCAATTGATCATTTTAACAACTGTAGTTCACATGGGTTTGCTTGTTTCACTTATTTTTTTTAAATGTTTTTCTTTGCGTCCTGCTGTGTATGCTTTTGTGCATGAGGCTAATTCAGTTAGCTTCGATCCTCCCACTGTCTTCTCCTAACGGCACTCTATGGATCTCACCTTCCCCGTCTCCACTAATTTCTGAACCATATCTCTGTTACAGATTATAACTGCATTCGAATTGTATTCCTATAAGCAGTTTTTGAAATACTGTTGGGTGAGAAAAAGACCTGGCGTTATGGGCTATTGCCTAGTAACGTCACACCCCACTCGAATCGTTCATTCAAACGGTTCAAGTGTATCGCTTATTAACATCTGGCCAGAAATGCCAGAATGCCAGATAATTAAGCATGATTTTTTATGAGAACACGTTGCAGCAAGTTGTAGAATTTGGTATTGAACAATTTGTAATTAAATCGTTTGCATATGAAGGTTTCTAGGTGGTTATGGCTTCTGCGTACCTTGCATTTTGTACCCCGTTCTGCAACCATCGCGTTACCCACCCTCTTACAGAAAGCCGTGGGCTCATGATTTTTAAGGATAAGCAGTTATTATATTTAAACATGCTGGTCTAGCAACGTTTGAGAAAGGAATGCAAGGGGTGAGATTTCAGCATGCGACTGCAACCCGCCAACGAAGACTGGGAGACAACTTCGACATGCAAACCATTTCAAATTGGAATGGTCCAGATGGAAAAGAAATTGCGACGACAATCAAGGTATGAACACTGAATAGTCAGCTTCCATGGGCTTCTGGTTGAAAGTTTATGCTGGCATAAGTCAAAAATGGGTAGGTCAACCGAAGTCAAGCCGTGAAGGATCTTATTAGTCAGTATCCGATGAAACCTAATTCTGTGGAGCTCAAGTGGTTCGAGACCTGGCCTTTCCAATCGTGCCGAAGATGTTAGTTCTCGGAGGCCAGACAAGCCCTTAGTAAACCGGCGTTGCACCGACTCAATCAGGTCAATGTCCTTGAGAAGGCCAGCGACCAAACCGAGGTAGCATGCTCAAGGAGAGGTCGTACGAAGACTTTGAAGGCCTAAACCTTGGTAACGAGGTTACCAGATGTAAAGGGTCTGTTTACGATACCCAAACGGCGAAAAGCTAATGCACTAATCTTTTGGCAGTGCAAGGATGGCTTTAAATCCGGGGTAAACTTAACACCCAGGTCACGTACTTCGAGTTCAGATCGCAAGGGTAGATTTTCTAAGAAGTAGCGACGGCCAGTGTTGCGGGACCCAAGATGGAACGAATGGCACTTCGGGATCGAAAGAGGCAGCTGCCAGCTATGCGATCAATCAGCAACTCCCACAATCTCCTCTTCTAGTGCAGCAGAGCATTCATCTGTGAGGACTGCTGACCCGACTTCTAGATTGTCAGCAAACTTAAAGCCCGTAGTGTTTTCGTTAGTAAAGGTGAGGTCGGTAAGATAGATTACGAAGAGGATGGGGTCCAGGACGGGTCCCCTGTGGTACCCCACTAAAAACCCTCACAGGTGAAGAGAGCGAACCTTCAACACAAACCTGCTGAGTACAGTTACTTAAAAAAGCAAAGATCCAGTTCAAAAGATCTCCACATATTCCAATAGCACTTAGCTTAAACAGAAGTTTACGATGTATGACAGACTCAAATGCCCTCTTTAAATCGAAGAAATAATATCATAAGGGATGCCAATGTCAAGAGTGGAAGTCCAGTGATCAAGTGCAAATAAAATTTTATGGGTAGAGGAGCATCCAGGCATAAAGCCAAATTGATCGGGGAGAACAATGGAAAACTCATGCAGGAACAATAAAACGTGGTCCCGAATAATGGACTCCATGATTTTACAGGCCACGCAGGTCAGGGCAATAGGACGGTAATTCTGCACATCAGAAGGAGAACCCTTCTTAAAAACAGGGACCACAATGGCGGTGCTCCAGACGGACAGGAGACACCCCTGAGCAAACGAAAGCGAGAATAGTCTGGAGAGAGGGTAGCAAATTTCGACAACAATTTGCTTAAAAAGAAAGGAAGAAAAACCTTCAGAACCACAAGAATGGCTTGGTTTAAGTCTGTTAATGGTCATTTGGACTAGGTTTGAGGGAAAGGAAATGACAGTGCAGAGGGCAGCTGGAGGAACAAGTGACGGTAGGGATACATGGGGTGCACCGTCGTCAGTAATGCCATTTAATGCCAAGACAGCGTTTAAGGCTTCTGCCTTTTCAAGGTTACCTGTGAAGTGAGAGTTTCCAATCTTTAAAGGTGGAAGCGATCGCGTGGTACCAGTTTTATGTCTGTATAGACGAAAAAAGGCCCGTGGATAGCATTGGATTCCCGCTTGCTGTGCCAGGATTCAACCATAGAGGAGTAAAGTTTGCGTTGAACATTGTAGGCTAGCAACGTCGAAGTGTTTGGATTTGCTTTGTATCGCTTCCATCGTCTCAATTTAGAATCCCGAATTTTCAAGATACATCATGGGATGACAAAAGGTACTGTTGCTTTGGCTGGTATGGGGAACGACAATGCCCGACATGATTATCCAGTGAATGCCAGAAACAGTCCCAAGCCTGGTTAATGTTCGAGTGAACATTAAAGAGTTGGTTGTCCCAATCAATATTGGCTAACGATGATTTAAGGAGAGTAAAATTTATCTTGCTAGTATGGTGGTTAAGTTGGTCCCAATGCAGGAGGAAATGACCGGAGAGACCGGAGTTGACCCTGAAGGATACCACGCAGTGATTGCTGTTTCCCAAATGGTCTTCAACAGCGACCTCGTACACTGAACGATTGTCTTGGGAAAAAACCAGATCGAGAATTTTATATCCGTGGGTGGGGAAATCAACCAGCTGGCTTAGCCCCAATGGGGTGATCAGTTCAAGGAAGTACCGATGATGAGTGTCACTAGCCATATTTTGAGGCCAGTCGACAGTTGAGAGATTAAAGTCACCCAACAGAATGTATGAATGATCCAGAGTGAAAGAATTAGTAATATTGTTACAGAGCTTCAGGATTTCGGGGGCAATAAAGCTGTTGGGTAGATAACAGAGTACGAAAGTAATTTTGCTTTTGGGAAGGGAAATCAACAATCCTTCAGCCACCAGTGCCACTGATTCGACAACCACCGGGATTTCACAACTATGCAAAATGAAGAGACCTCCCCGTGAACCACGGTCACGTCTAATAACACCATACATGTTCCCATCCGCGATCATCGCATCAGTGATTCCCGAATGGAGCCATGATTCCACGACAAAGATAAAATCGAGGGTACCTTGCGACAGAAGTTCGTTAAAACTCCCCTGATTTCTCATAAGGCTTCCGGCATTAAGTGTAATGCAGACAAGTTCCGTACAAGGCGATTTATAGGTGTTGTTGGGGATGCCTACTGGGATGAGGATATCCCCAGTTACAATGAGCGGTTTTCCAATGCAGTATACAAAGTCTGAAGTTCACACTGTAGAACCGATTTGCCACGGCTAGTCAGGTGTAGCCCATCCCGTACCAATAGTATGTGATCAGCACAGTTTTTGCTGTCAATCGAAACAAACGTGTGGTTCCTGTCAACACACATTTTGCGAAGTAATGCATTGGTGTGTATAATACGCAAGACAGTCGTAGTTAGATTGTCCAAGTCTCGGAAACAGGCCTATGATTGAAATCCTAGATGATGGTTTAGCGGCTTGGATGGATGCTGCAAGGTCGGCAAGTCTGAGCTCAATCCTGTTTGGAGCATCCTCGTGAACATTATTTGAACCAGCACA
>JAHWFP010190718.1:0-10851 GCA_023313725.1 Lithobius niger
TACGTTATTTCTAGTGTATGATTTTCGCTGTTGGCTAATTTCCAATTTTCCTTAATAATATTTCCAGCGATTTATTTCTATTTATTAATGACTTAGTAACTCAGACAGAATGGGTGTACACGGTTACGCTTCTAGCAGGTTGTCTTGCCTGGAATCGCTGCCATGTTACCATACCGGAAAAAAATGTCAACCTAAAGCAAAGTAGGAAACCCACACCCCCCAATATCATTGAATCATCTCATGGGCCTTTATAGACGATTTCGGACAGCTGTTCGTAAAAAACCGGGTAGTAAGGGTCTAATGCTTAGCAGCGTCTTACTGGCCAAATTTGACACCTAGACCCTTACAGTCAAAGCTTGTCCGTGTTCCTTACAGGTTTTGACTTTTAGACCCTTACTTTTAACTTTTAACGATACGTTTTTGTTTATTATTGCATATACAGTTGACCTCGTCAGTTTAGGCGGCGGGCACCATCATGGCGGGTTACCCCGGGTTGCAGACTGGCTCCCCCAAAAAGTTTAACAAAAATTCGTACTTTATTTATAAAATAAACAGAAACAGGAATTTGGATCTCTTTCGTAGGATATGGTGGCCCTGAAAAGAACCGGTTCGTTAGAGATGAGGTCTTGTTTCCGTCTTCTGGAGGTCTTCACCAGGAGCTCGTGCTTCCGTCTTCTTGAGGTCTTCGTTTCTGTATTAAGTGCTTAGGGGGGGGGGCGGCCCGGACGACACATCTGGCTGTCACTATGGAGCCCAGAAGATTGTTGTCCATCTTCCCGTCTTGTCATGTCCCTGAAGTAGTGACTTGTGAAGGCAGTTTGCCTTCTTAATGATGCGGCTTGGAGGATTTCAGCCATGGAGACTTGGTTGTGGAACGCCCATGAAGTTGAAAGTGCCCTGAGTTCGTGTGCTATGAGTTCTCGACAACTCAAGTCACCTGAGTTCTCGTGAGGTGATTAATGTGGCAAGTCTGAATTGGTTCGTATGACTCTATCATGAACAATTCCAGAACAAGTGGTAGGTCCCATTGGGGAAAAGTTTTGTGGACGGAGGGGCGTTCAATTTCGAAGGATTTTAGCAATGTGGAAATCCGTAAGTCTTCAAATAGATGTTTGTTTCCAGCAGCTTTGAAGACTGAGTTAAGTGCTTACCGCTAGACAAGAATGGTGGAAGTCCATCTTTGAACAGGTCGGTGAAGGTGACTAGGAGTCCTTGCATAGGGGGATTGATTGGATTAACCTTTTTCGCTTACACCAATGAAACCATCATTCCCAGTGGCTGTTATAGAGAGAGCTTGTTGGTTGAATTTCGAAGTGCTTTGCTAACGATTCTGGTGGCCTGTTCTTCAAAAATTCCTGCCTCCTGGATGAGTCTGATAATAGTAGCCACCCGTGCAGATGTAAGGTTTTGGAGTTCGGGTGGAATTTGGTTCCCTTCGAACTGTTTTGACAGTAGGTCTGGGAGGTCGGGAAGTCTTCTAGGAAAATCCACAAGCAGGTTTAGGAGCTAGGGGAACAATGGGGATGCTGGCCAGTTGGGAGCGATTAGAAGAAAGAGGCCTTGAGTTTGTTCGATCTTCGTGATGATTGTTGGCAGTAGTTTGAACGGAGGGAAAAGGTAGGTGAACAGATTCTTCCAGGGGAAAGTCAGCACATCCACGACACATGCAAGGTCGTCCGGGACTGGGCTGATGAATTGGGGAAGCCTGGCATTGTGCCTCGTGGCAAAGACGTCGATCATGGGTTTGCCCCAGATGTTGAAGAGAGATTCACAGATTGATGTTTTGAGAGTCCATTTCCCTGATGGTGGTTTGTTGCGGGAGAGGGCATCTGCTATACATTCCAGTTGCCAGGAATGTGGAGAGGTTGAAGAGTTGTGTTGATTTCCTGAAAAAACGTTAGTAGAGTAAGAATGCGATTGAGTTGTCCCTCAATCATGCGATTGAGTTGTCACCTCACCTCATTGAGTTGTCCCCCCTCCATCCACCTACAACCGGAAGTGACGTCATTACCCCCACTTCCGGTCACGTGATCAAAGTGGGGACGTCACTTCCGGTCAGGTGATGAAAAGTGGGGGTAATGATGGTACTTCCGGTTTTCATCGATCTGGAGGATGGTGGAAAAGTGTCTTTTGCTACTTTTTTTTTCGTCAATTTGGAGGAGGGTAGGAAGTGACGTCCCACTTTTTTTAGTTTTCATCAATCTGGAGGATGGTGGGAAAGTGCATTTTGCTACTTTTTTGCATCCTTTTGCTACCTCCATGACCTCACTTATGACGTGAGCCTAATGACGTCACTTCCAGTCATGTGATCAAAGAGGGGGTAATGACGTCACTTCCGGTTTTCATCGATCTGGAGGATGGTGAAAAAGTGTCTTTTGCTACCTTTTTTTTTAGTTTTCATCTATCTGGAGGGGGTGGAAAAAGTGCCTTATGATACCTATTTTTTCGTTCTCAATCTGAAGGATGATGCCTTTTGCTACTTTTTTTTCGTCAATTTGGAGGGGAAGTGACGTCCCACTTTTTTAGTTTTCATCAATCTGGAGGATGGTGGGAAAGTGCCTTTTGCTACTTTTTTACATCCTTTTGATACCTCCGTGACCCGCACTTATGACGTGGGGTTAATGACGTCACTTTCAGTCACGTGATCAAAGTGGGGGTAATGACGTCAGTTCTGATCACGTGATCAAAGTCGGGGTAATGACTTCACTTCCGGTTTTCGTCAATCTGGAGGAGGGTGAGAAAGTAATACGGATGGGTACTGACGTCACAGGGGCGGTGTGACGTCATTACCACAACTTTATAGTTTTCATCGATCTGGAGGAAAGTGCTTTTTGGGATCCTTTTGTTACCTCCCAGTTGATAGGACGCAATAACTACATCGTGTTGCTAGACAAAACTCCCAAGTCTGTAAAGTTTTGTTGTATCGACCTCTTTTCATTTTCGGTTATAATTTCTATCTCCATCAATGCCCCTAGAATTTGCATAATTTCCTCTTCATGATCAACTCTTTCCCTCAACAATAATCATACCAAGACTCTCAGCCTATCTACTAACGCATTCGGGTTGTTGTAATCTACTTCATCAGACGCTGTTTCGTTCAACCATGATTCTTTCGACTCCAAATTATTCGGCTCGTCCGACCTTGAGTCATTCATTTCCGTCCCAGATTCGTCCGGTCCCGATTCATCCGACCCAAGTTCTTCCGACCCCGATTCTTCCGATTCGTTCGTCCCATATTCGTCCGGTCCCGATTCATCCGACCCCTTCGACCCCGATTCGTTAGACTCCGATTCGTCGTAATCTTTTTCATCTTCCAGCCAACCACTTTTCTCCTTCTTTATTTCCTCCAATATTGGTTTGATAACACGCACGTACTTGTAACCACGATTCGATTTGGGCTTTCCGAAATAGGGGTCGTAATTTCGATATAAGGCATTACTGTCTTTCAGAATCGAGCCGTATGATGCCAAGACTTCGGGGTCGTACGTTTCGTACTGCAAGACTTTTTGAGTCAGTAAACTCCACAGCTGATTTCTTCCTCGGTACTTTTTTCCTTCCAACACTATGTCGTTCTCCCGTTCTCCCGTATTTTGATAGTTTTGTTACCAATCATGAGGTTTCCCGTGTCCATGTTGTACCTTAATCCAAACACATGATCGTTTTCTTTCGGCATTTTGAAAAATCTATGCAAGTAATATCTCGAAGTCTCCCCCAATCTGTGGCCCTTCAAAAGAGCCTTTAAAGAGCGAAACGATGCTGGAGGAACTCGTCTCGGAGGGGAACGGATCCGTTTTGATGCATTAGGAACGTCATCCTCGTGTTTCCGTTGTTTATGGTTGACTTCCACATCATCTTCCACGTCGTCTTTCTCCTTCATGAGGGTGATACTTTCTAACGGACCAATAATGGATCGCTTGTTTTTGTTTCCCCGTACTCTAAACTTTTTTACCAGTTTCTTAATCAGATTTGATTGTTTATCTTCCATTTTCTCCTTTTTTAATAAACGATAATGAGGATCTAAACTTTCACTCCAGTGGTTGTTTTCATCACCTGTTTTCTTACCTCATATAAGGTGTTGATCGAGTATAAACCCGAACGAAAACACTCAAAATATAAATATTATACACCGTTTAATCACACGTTGGTGTTTTGGCTACGATCTACACCCGTTAATACTTTGTTTCATGACAGTAAAGAACTTTCAATATACTAATGATGAATGTATTATGTACGTTTTAAACTTGTTCCCATCACAATCTAGATTCGTTTAGTGTGTGTCCGCACACACGAATTAGCTGATATGACATTAACGTGAAGTTGTTCATATGACATTATCGTGAAGTTGCTCATGTGACATTAATGTCAAGTTGCTCATATGGTATTATCGTGAAATTGCTCATATAACATTAAGGTGAAGTTGCGCATATGGTATTAGCATGAAGTTTCTAATATGACATTAGCGTGAAGTTGCTCGTATAGTATTAGCATAAATTTGCTCATATGACATTAGCGTGAAGTTTATCATATGGTACTAACGTGAAGTTGCTCGTATGATATTAGCACGAAGTTGCTCATATAGCATTAACGTGAAATTGCTCATATCACATTACCGTAAAGTTGCTCATATGACATTAGCGTGAAGTTACCCACCAGAAGTGACGTCGTAGGAGGTAGCAAAAAGCACTTTCCCACCATCCTTCATATCGACGAAAACCGGAAGTGACACCCCCACTTTTCATCACGTGACCGGAAGTGACGACGTTAGGCTCACTGTGAAGTCATATGTGAGGTAATGACATCACAGTATCAAAAGGTTGCAAAGGGATGCTAAATAGTACACCCGGTCCTGCTGGGTGCTAAATAGTATACCTGATCCTAGGGGGTGCTACACCCGGTTGTGGAGGGTGCTAAATAGTACACCTGGACCTAGAGGGTGTTAAATAGTCTGATCAAGCCATTAATACTTGAACGGTCATGGGGAGAGGTCCTTCAGATTGATGAAAACGAAAAAAAGAAGCAAAGGCACCATCCTCCAGATTTATGAAAACTAAAAAAGTGGGACGTCACTTCCCCTCCAAATTGACAAAAAAAAAAGTAGCAAAAGTCACCATCCTTCAGATTAAGAACGAAAAAATAGGTATCATAAGGCACTTTTTCCACCCCCTCCAGATAGATAAAAATGAAAAAAAGTAGCAAAAGACACTTTTCCACTATCCTCCAGATCGATGAAAACCGGAAGTGACGTCATTACCCCCTCTTTGATCACATGAGTGGAAGTGACGTCATTAGGCTCACGTCATAAGTGAGGTCATGGAGGTAGCAAAAGGATGCAAAAAAGTAGCAAAAGGCACTTTCCCACCATCCTCCAGATTGATGAAAACTAAAAAAGTGGGACGTCACTTCCTACCCTCCTCCAAATTGACGAAAAAAAAGTAGCAAACGACACTTTTCCACCATCCTCCAGATCGATGAAAACCGGAAGAACCATCATTACCCCCACTTTTCATCACCTGACCGGAAGTGACGTCCCCACTTTGATCACGTGACCGGAAGTGGGGGTAATGACGTCACTTCCGGTTGTGGGTGGATGGAGGGGGGACAACTCAATCGCATTCTTACTCTACTAAGGTTGAAGATGTTTGATGTGATGAAGTGAAGGGTCCGTGAGCGGGTGGGTGCCTCCTTCCTTATGGTGCCTCCTTCACCTGCCGTGGTGTTGTCGGCCTGTACTTGGACTATCTTGTTTGCTACTATTGGATGAAAGTGACATAGAGTGTTTGAGATTGCCTTCAACTCGAGTGCATTGATGTGTTCATCTGTGTCGGCGGGCCAGGTTCCAGAAACTTCGACATCCTGAATGTGTGCTCCCCTTCCCGTCAGGGATACGTTCGTTAGCAGTAGTAGGTTCGTGAAGGGGAACCGATTTGTCGAGGTTGGAGGTGTCCATCCATCGACCAGTGTAGGCAATTCCAAGGAAAGTTGGTGTTGGAGGGCTTCGTTTTTGCGATTGGAAACGGGTGAGGGCCCCAGGTGTCGATGCGGAAGTGATGGAAAGGGCGAGTCATCCATCTGCCGTAGGGTAGGAGGTCGGCCATATGAGTCAATTTTTCCTATGAGGGAACTCAGGGAGGTTAGGGAGTGTTGAGTGGATTTGGAGAAAGCTTGACTGTGAGCAAGGAGGTCGATTTTCCTCTCCATTGATGGGGTGACGGTTGCCTTTCGAACGTCGAACTCTACGCTGAGAAAGGTGAAGGTTTGAGCGGGAAGAAGTCGAGATTTTTTTCCAATTTACTCCGAAGCCGAGTTTGCATAGGAGGTTCAGCGTGAAGGATTTGTTTTGTAGCCGTTGGGCAGATCTGATACTGTTGAGGAGCCAGTCGCCGAGAAAGGCGTCTGCTGTGATTTGGTGATGGTGGAGTTGGCTCAGAATTGACTTCAGAATGAGTGTGAAAAACCGGGGGGCGGCGTTTATCCCGAATGGAAGGCGCTGGAATTCATAAACCTTGTGTTGATACATGAAGCGGAAATAGAGAAGGAATTTCTTGTGAAGGGGGACATGAAAATAGGCATCTTCGAGATCAATTGACATCGTCCATTCCATGGGTTATGATTTGGAAAGTTTCTATTTTGAAGCGTTTATTGTGAATGAAGCAGTTCAAGGGTTTCAGGTGAAAATCATCCGTTCGCCGCCTGATTTCTTCGGTCGGAGGAAGATGGAGCTGTAGAAGCTAGGTTTGGAATGATTGGGGCAGAGGCGCTTTGCAAGTTTGCTTAGGAGTGAGTTTACTTCTATGGTGAGAGCCAGTGAGGTTTTTGTTCCGAATTCCCAAGGTGGAGAATTTGTCTTGTGTGATTTACTGCCATGCTGGGAGGAAGTGACTGAGTCTGCCACCAACTGGACGGTTGTGAACATAGTCATTGTCGGCGGTGGGATCTACTTCTGTTGTAAGATGGGGAGTACGTACTTGGAAGTCGACGAATGTCTACTTCGGTTGTCAGGGGTAGAGCTTCTGTTGCTTCTGTTCTTGTGCAGGTTTCCGCCCCAGTTGTTGCCACGAAAGGACTGGTTTTGCCTAGGAGTAGGTTGAGAGTTGTTGTTTCTTGGTTGTTAATTTGGTGCTCTTGAGCTCTGATGAGTAGGGAGCTGAGTAGGTGGAGTGGTGTTGGATGAGGACTTGTGAAAGGAGCGGTTTGATGAAGGTTTAGGAGGAGGCTTTGGTTCTGGGATATGTCCAAATGAGGGCGAGAAAAGGAATGAGTCCCCTGAACAAGGTATCAGTTTCGTGCAGCGGTTGACTGCGAAGGATGTGTTTTGTTGATGTGTTGAGATTGGACGTGGTCGCAAGAGCGATGTCTCGGAGCAGTAGGCTTGAGTTGAACAAAGCTTTGGTGAGCCAATTGAAGGCGTGGAATGTCGCGAATGATTTTTTCGTGTATATTTCGAATTGACGGGGTTTGCAGCACCGTTTCCAGAGGTGCCGAAGAACCAAGTTTCGTGGCCAGGACGGGGTGGTGGCGTGTCTTTGTCCAATTCAAGGGGATCCCCTCTTTTCCCAGAAGAGAGCCTCCGGTACGTAGAAGGGTAGTGAGGAAGATGGTGGTTTGACCTATCTTGGCTCTTTCCCGGTTGTTGCGGTCACGTAAGCCAAATCTGAATCCAGTAGTAGACCTCTGTTTTTGGTTGCGGGAACGGAGGGGCTGGGTTTGTAGAGAAAGTTGTCTGGGACGATGGCTTCGACGGCTTTCAAGAGGTCAAAGAGAGGGATTGCTGTTGGATTGCCATCGGCCTGTAGGGAGTCTTAGTATGGATCAAGGGGTTGTTGGGCAAAGTTGACAAGAGGGCCCCGACGTCTACCTAGCGTTGATGCCTAATCCAAGTCGTCTTCTCTGTTGAAGATATTGGCGAGAAGCTGGTGAAGAACAGCTGAGGAAATTGACGGGCGTAGTTTCTTAGATGATGGAAGGATTCTTTCTTTTGCGGGATTCAAGGTCGGAGACAGTTACCCAGTTGTGAACGTAGGAAGTATCACGTGAAGGGGGCTTGAGAACAGAGCCGGGTGGTTTGGTCTTGTATGAGAAGTTCTTGATTGAACGGTTGGTCCATTAGACAATTGATTTTGTGCGGTGAAAGTTCTTCAGGACGATGGGTTCGGTGGTGAGAGGCGGACGAAGAAAGGTCTAATGGGTGAGTTCCATCATGAGGCGTAGGAGATCCTGAAGGAACGGGAGACGGTGGTTGTTGACCGCCTGGAATTGGCGAGGCTGATTGTTGAGCTGCAGCTGAAGTGGAGGGACGGTGAAGAGATGGGAGAATGACGATGATGGGGTCTTCTGGAGGAGAACTGCTTGGTGAGGAGTCCATCATGAGGGGAATGGTACGACGAATGCGAATGCAATGACGAATGCAATGTCAGTGTAGACGAGCGTGAACGGCGAATGCTTGTCAGGGCGAACGTGTTCGTGCAGAGCGGGCTGACGTTGACGAACGGCGAACGCTAGGCATGAGCGGAAGAGGGCAGTACGAATGCTTGTCTTCGCAGGCAATGAACACTTGACTTGGGCGAACACTTGAACTACGAATGCTTCGGGCGAATGCTGGATCCAAGTGAGAGCAGGTTGGAGCAATCGTCTACGACAAGAGCTTGAGGAAAAGAGATGGCCACCAAGGTTCAGTTACCTACTTTTATAGGAGGGCTGCGCATGGTGACGCATGCGCAGTGGGGTTGCGCACTTGCCGGATCTAGAGAGGGAAAAACCTCAAGTCTTTAAAGAGCACCCAGGAACTGAATGCAATTAAATTTACAGGTAGTAGAAATTTTCGTGCCCACGACTAGAAAGTAATTTTTTTTAAGAAGTAAGTCTTGGTTATACTCCAAGTTTGCTGGTTAATCTAGACACATGCTAGTGTGTCGCCGACAAGCAGATGAGATTATATATTAATTTTTATTAATTATAAATTATTAATTATTTATTACTGTTGAATTTACATGTACATGACTGCACGATTGATTATAATGTGAAAATTTGCAGACATAAAATTCCTCCTGAAAAAAATGACAGATGAAGAACACTGTATGACCTTTGGTACACTCCCAGTCTTATGAAAGTTGTGATATCCAAAAATCGTCTAAGAGAAGCCGCCAAGTTTTCAAAAAGAGTCGGCCTTTGAAAGTAGTGATATCATTCAACCAGAGAAAGGCTGCCAAGGTTAATCCTATTAGTCAAGTTATTCACACCATATAATACTTTGGACATTAAATGAAAACTTGCAGATTGCTACTGCGAGTAGCAATATTCTAGTTTTCATTTAACTTTCGAACTATTACACTGGTACCAATAGACCAATTATCAGCAAAAGTCTTTTCTCGTCCCGTAGTAGTGAACAGATTCGTGGAATCAGTGCTGTACATCAAACCACTCCTCATTGTTCGAGCACTTGTAATTGAATAACAACACTATCAGCTGATGTGACCTTATTTATAATGTGCTGTAATAACCATAAGGAACTGTAGCAATGCCACAAGGTAAGATCCACCTCTTGTCATTGTAAGCTGTTAAACAAAGTTTTCTTTGTTCAATGGTAAATAACAAGTGATCGTAACTTCTAATGTTTGTCATTGAATAGGAAAAGCGTTGTCGTTCCTGTAAACAAAGTACATAATCATCACTAGTTACGTGATTCCGTAAAACAGATTTCTTTATCCCTTTTCCAACCTTTTTTATTGTACTATCATACTCTATCATATACATTTTTGATTTCAATCCAACAAACCTAGAAATGGGTACAGATGCAGTTTCATCTTTCATTTTTCCAGGAACTTTTTTATTTTCTTTGGAAAATAAAAAATGATTAGTTGGGTAATTGCTTGTGTCAAACAAATGACGTGATTCAGCCATGTCCCGATACAAATCATCGGTGAATACGTAATAGATGAACGAATCGGTATCGGTCGTTAATAATTTACAATTATCACCATATTTTGGAATGATGTAGTCGTAATGGAACTCAAATATCAATAATTTAGATAGGTCTAACACAGCAAATCCCAAGTGAACTGGCTTGTTTAATAATACTTTTAACCTGTGTAGTCTAAACAAACCTAACTTGTCTGTTAATGGATTGAAGTACGTGACTGAGGGTTTGGCTAACAATTTCCTCGTTCTAGCTAATGTTGTTGTCAACTTGATCGACACATGTTTACGTACGTTCTCCAGACTCTTTCCATAAATACTGTTGTTCGTCAGTTTAAAATTATCACGATCAAATTCAGTTGTAGCCTGTTGTCGTTTTTCAGTGTTAAATTCGATAAATGGTTTCAACCAAGCTTTTTGTTTGAAAGTCACAACTCTGTGTATTTTCTTGAGGATCAAACCATGCAAGAGATAGAACTGCAAGTTTTTATAGTGACAAACGTAATTTTTTCGGGGAAGGAAGTGTGAAATTAATTTTTTAGTGGAATTTGGTAATTTGAATAGTGCATGCAGTTCTTTGTTGTAAGGTGACAGCATTTCGTAAGTTATTGTTACATTTTCTGGTGCTAAGGGATAATCAGAATGTTTGTCGTGTAAGTATTCAGGATAATCCAAATCTACTTCTAAAACATATCCAGTGTCATTTTCAGGTATATTTGTCACGTCGAGCGTAGCTATTTCAACAGCCGTTAACCAACGAAAACCTGAATATGGTAAGGCTTGCATCAAGCAAAAACCATAGAGATTATTTTTATCCAAATACTCTATGTATGACGTAGTTGTATCAGGGTTATAATTTGGCAGGTAAGGATTGTTAGCTTTTGCGTAACGATTCGATACTGTGGAGACACCACCGCGTACACCACGTTCGAACATCAT
>JAHWFP010190726.1:347-11557 GCA_023313725.1 Lithobius niger
ATGCTGCAGCATACAATTCAAACTTCAAGGGGTTTACACCATTATCCATTCGACTACATTGCTACACACTTTTACAACGAAATTGTAGCTTTTTTTAATTTTCACTTAAGTGTCTCATTAAAAAACGTTGACTATGCATTGTAATATTTCTTACTTCGAAAACGGATACTAATAAAAATATCTGGCATTTAAAAGTTGTCTATTTCTTTTAATTATGTATGAAAAGCGGCACCACTATGGTTGCATTTCCAGGTTTTCACACCGTTTTGTATACGAGTATACATCGTTTGATATTCACGTTAAATAAGATAATTGCGTACTACAAACTTGATTTAAGGAACGATCGGTAGAAAAAATTCATTTACGTTGCAACAAGCCTCATTCACCAGAAATTGCAGTACCCCATACTATGTTTTTAATAGGCTTCTCGTCACAAAAACATTAAGACACTTCTCGCCCCCAAACGCAACTAAACATGAGCTTCAGTTAAAAGGCTTTACTACGGTTTCCACATTTAAACACTTTCTCACTGTTTTGTCGTAGAATGTAGAAAATGCAGCAGAAAATCTCACAAATCATAATACGACGTGTCACACTTTAGAAATAATCAGCTTCCTGTCTTTCGACTTAAAATATGCAACAGATAATCGTAGATATGCCTTACCACACTTTTTACTGTTTAGGGGATTATCTCCAGTATGAACACGGACCACCAACAAAATAATTGCAAGTGAGCAAACATTCTTTGCCATATTATCAAACTACTTTCTTGTTGTTTATAAAGTTGAATTTCCTCGTCTGTCGCTTTCTGGCAGTTGACTTGGAGGATTTCACTTTTTTAGTTGAAGCACGAGTGGCACATTACATAACACATGTCATGGCGTTCGTTTTAACCAAACTGCTTCGTGATTGGTTAAAAATAATTCCGAAAATAGTTTAGAATATAGCTTAATAAATTTTATTCGTCTGAGAATTCCAAAGAATACTTTAAATAAGAATTTATGAATAACATTGAGAGCCCACAAACAAGCTGTAAATGATACTGAAGTTTTAAAAGGCACAAATTACTGGCGCCATCTAGTTTTTGAAATTGAAGGTTTTCACTGTTTGGTTCCAATGGTGGTCGAGGCGAGTCTCTGTCATCGGTCAAACGCTAGGACACCACCCTAATAGAAGTGTGTTACTCATCGTTCCTACGGAACTTTTCATGGACTCATGCTATTACTTATTGAAGTAGCCAGGAGGCTAACCTTTCACACGTTATACATATTTCTTAGAATTTCAACATAAAGGTTTTGGCAGCTTGGTTAGCTAAGGTGTGATCAATTACCTGATTGGGGAACAACTCCGTGATTCTGAAGTGAGCGACTGTATGACAACATCTGGCTTTTGTTTGTACAGTTCTCCAGGTACTTTTGAAAGTAATACATCTTCTGCCATTTCAAACTCCACTGAAAGATTTAATCTCTGGACAAAGATAAGTTTAACTTTCCAACTATTGCAGCTTATTTAAGGCTTCGTTATTACGAAGGCAAGCGAAAAATTCTATTTATGTGTATACGTATTTCCTCAAATAAACCACAAAGGGTATAGAATTTTGATTTGCTTGTTTCCTCTCTCTTTCCATAATCTAGGTTGATATTGACAGCGTCTGGGGGGGGGGGGGGGTTTTTTTAAAAAAGGGTGGGGGGAATGTGTATCGTGTAGCAAATATATCGGATCTAGCAAATTAGCATGCGATCACTTTTCATTATTTTGATCAGTTTCTGTGTATAAAGTTTCCAAGTGGGTGAGGACCACCTCTTGTAGTGTTTACCCAGCCGTACCATTTTCAATTCCTCTCTTCGTTCTGCCTTAACAACGGACGGAAAATCATGTTGATTCTGGCTGTTGACAAGCAAGTTTCTGCCTGGCGGGCCTTCCAAACAAATCAACCAAACCAGCCATATGGGCCTGTCATAACAGGACCTCTCATTAATCGATTTCCTGAAACTCATCCTGTCAGTTAACACACATTCAACCAACTCTGAACCTATGCCATAGCTGAAAACTTCGGAAATTATCCTGGGCCTGGAAGGGTCTATAGCTGGTGCCTTAAGCATTTGTGGTGGAGGGAGACCTTCTTCCAGTGTCTTCCAAATGCAGCTTCTGCAGTAAGAAGGTTGCAGACTTAAAAAAAATTAATTTGTACTAATCTATCTCTCTTTATCTCACATTCAGCTGTTTATCCAATTCGGCCATTCTGCAATAACATGTTAATTGGTCCAGCGTGGCGTTTACCCAGTATGGGGACTATCGAGCATAGTAACTGATGTGTAGAAATTATGTAGATATTATGTAGATCCAACACGGCAATAATCCATCATGGGGCGCACCCTTATGGTGAATATCCAGTATAGTAACGGTTGTGTAGAAATTATGTAGAAATTGTGTAGATCCAACACGACGTTAATCCATCTCAGTGTGTACCGTTATGGTGACTATCCAGTATAGCAACTGTCGTGTAGAAATTGTGTAGAAAATGTGCAGATCCAGCATGGCTCTAATCTAACATGGATGAATAACCACTGGTATTCTTTCAATGTCGTTTAATAAATCTGTGTAGCAAAAGTGAACCAAATGCACTAGCAGGTAAACACAGCTAGCTAAAATTGCTCCCCATTCATAAAATGATATAGTGTGCACTACACTACACACTGGTATGCCTCACTCAAAAGAAAATCGATTAAAAGTGAAATAATATTTCATTTCAGTGGCTTCGGATCCTATTTCGCTGTGAAGTGTTTACATCTCAACCATCTTGTGTTCGCTGTGGGTTGTGCGTAGGATTCCTGGAAATCCTTAGCGACAATCCCGGCGATGCTGGTAAAACTTTAAGGTTCTTGTAAGAAATATGACTGGAAATAAGACTTTTTACTTATTTTATTTAGCTTGTTGCGATGCGAATGGGAATAAAGCAGTTGCAACATGAGTAATCGAGTGGATAAAAAGAAAATATCAAAAATACATTATAAACTCTTTATTTACTAAGCTACTTTACTACTGTTTCTAAACATGCTAACATACACCATTGAACTCATTCAGTAAACGTAAAGTGGGTTTGTACAATTTTGGAAAATGTTGTTTTTCTGTTGTATTTGCTTGTGTTGATCTCATTAAAAATTCTGTCACTACGCAGGAAATATTTTTTTACTCAGATTTGATTCTTAGTTAACCGTTTCGCCAAATCCGATGACATTTGTACAATTTTTTTATTGGTTGATGGTGGGATTCGAACCCGCGTCCACTTGGCCTTAAGCCTATAATTTAGACCACTCGCATGTACTTGCTCGCCTTGTTTTTGGGTTCCAAGCCCCCCCCTCCCCCCTGCATGGTAGTGTGTTAGCTGGACCTAGTTGTTTTTCCCTTCAGTTTGGTAGTGTATTGGCTAGACTTACTTATTTTTCCCTTCTGCTTGGTAGTGTGTTAGCTGGACCTATTTTTCCCTTCTTCTTGGAAGTGTGTTAGCTGGACCTAGTTGTTTTTCCCTTCAGCTTGGTAGTGTGTTGGCTAGACTTACATATTTGTACCTTTTACTTGTAGTGTGTTAGCTGGATATAGTTATTTTTTTCCTTTTGCTTGGTAGTGTGTTGGCTGGACTTAGTTGTTTTTCCCTTTTTTCCTGGTACTGTGTTGGCTGCAGTGATAGCACGCTACCCATTACAAGGAAAAAATAAGTCCCAACATGAACAGCGAGTTCTTTGTGGGGTCCCCGGGAACCCTGAACAAGAAGACTCAATCAATTTTTGCCAAGTGTCGCAATTGAAGCAAACACCGGTAGTAGCATCCGGGCACTGTCGTTTCAGTTCTATTCGTTTGAATTTAAGGGTTAAAATTTGTAATAGGCAAAGTTACTCCACCCAAGTAGTTACTAGTTATGTTAGTCAAGAAATAAATCTGCACAGTAATAAAGTTTAAATCAGATCAGATGGAAGGAAAATATTACAGAAAATTAACTTTTCCAAAATTTTGCAAAACCAATTAGGATAAGTCCCGTAAATTTACGTTAAGTGTAAGAGATTAGCACATGTATGCCTCCTTTTTTGTATGGACACAAAGTGTGTGCAACGTTAGCTTTACATTGATGGCTTATTATTTCTAACTGGTAAGAAAAAAATGGTAAATTTCTGCCTTGTTCTTAGTTTACTTGCGTTGTTAAGCCTACTTAGTTGTACACTTTGCCGTGTACTAAATAGCGTTGATTTTTTTGCTTTTAGCGCTCTACTGAAAAGGTAAAAATAAACATACAGTTGTGCTGTATTGGTAAAAATTAATGGCGAATTAATGTCTTGCACTTAGCTTTAGCCTAGATTAGCCTCAAATTAGTTGTACACTTTGCCATGTATGTACTTAGGAGAGTTGATTTTATTGCTTTTAGCGCTCTACTGAAAAGTTCTATGTTCTATATGAACATATACAGTTGTACTGTATAGGTAAAAAGCAATGGCTAATTAATGCCTTGCACTTAGTTTATTATCCGCAATAAACCGATCTTAGTTGTACACTTAGCCGTATACATAAAGCGAGTTGATTTTATTGCATTTAGTGCTGTATTGAACAGGTATATATAAATAAACAGCTGGACTGTATTGGTAAAACAGTCCTTGCACTTAGTTTTAGCTTTGATTAGCCGCAAATTAGTTGTACACTTTGCCATGTACCTAAGAGAGTTAATTTTATTGTTTTTAGCGCTAACTAAAAAGGTAAAAGTAAACATACAGTTGTACTGTATAGGTAAATATTAATGACGAATTAACGCCTTGTACTTAGTTTATCAGACGTAATTAGCCATACTTAGTTGTGCACTTAGCCGTGTATTAGCGAGAGTAGATTTTATTGCTTTCAGCACTGTACTGGAGAAGTCGAGAATCTCCACCGATAAATTTTGCGTATTTTTTTAATAAATTTGTAACGATTTCCAAACGTGTCAATCAAGACGTTTTGGAAATTTTTTTATCAGTCCTAACTTGTTTTGCATGGAGATTTGAAATTTGCATCGAAGTCTGTTTACTTCATGAATTCTGTTACATTCCCGACTTGCAGAAAATATGTAACTCATCGTAGCTACATATTGGTACACACCAGCTGTGTTACCTTCGCAACCATTGACCATCTAAAGGTCATGCTATGAACGGACTGCATTCCTAGTAGCTCAGCAAAATATTAATATAGGCAGATCTAACATTCTCTCGAACGGAAGGCCGTAAAAGGACGTTCAAATTAAAATTTATGTCTCTAGCCTTTCGAAAATGAAGTTATAACATCCTACACTTTTACAACTTTTACCAACTTTACCGTACGAATCAATCCTCTTTTAGAAAGAAAGGAGAAGAGTAAAAGAAAAAAAACAGGGAGGAAAAGGCACAACTTCATAGCACTGGAAGCAATAAAGCAATAAAACTTGACCCAGTTAATAAAAAATATTTTAGCTTCTTTTTTTTTGATTTCTTTCATTGCTCTGCAAGGAGACCGAGAGTTCAAAACATTATAAGAGTGAGAAATTCGAGGTCTGCCGTTGTAATAAAAGCAAGGTTAGCTCGAAAGAAATTGGAATTTGCTGAGCCTGTAAAGCTCAATGACACGACAGGAGAGAAGTATGTATCTGGAAATCAGTGCTCTACTGCTACATACATCGTGGTAGTTTTAGGTTTTTGTTCAAAGTATTTACAGCGGTCTTTTATCCTTAGGCCGGGTGCAGACGGACCACAAAATGCGCCACAAACACAGGCGTAATCTTTGGCGTTTGTAGCGCGTTTGTGGCATTAAAATCGGAATCGGTCGCAGATCAGGTTAAAACCATGGAAATGTACTGGGGTTGTCGCAGACAGTGGCGTGGTTCTGCGTCTGTTGGTAGACCGCCCCCAAATCGCCTGCAAGTGCCCCATACTCGGTACTTTCGGCGTCACGTTGCGACTTCAGTGCCATACAACCTGTTGAGTGATCGGTTGGCTCGTTGCGCTAAGTACCTCATCTGGCTTTGTTTGCGATATCTGCTCTCGAATGGGGTCGGCATCGTCGGGAAGCGCGGTGAAAAGGCCAAAATGAGTGCCCGCCTGTTTTCTGAAAGGTGCCGTCGATAGTGGTGTCATTTTTGCCGCGATTGTCACGCGTTTTGTGGTCCGTCTGTACTCGCCTTTCCTCTGTGCATTTCCAAGCTGATAAATTATCGCAACAAATATGGCGGTTGAAACAAATATAAACGTTTGTCAACCCCCTCCTCGCTGTTTTCTACATTTTGTTTTGCATAATTTCTATTGTATTTATTTTCAGAAATTCTGTAGCAAGTTATTTTCGTTAAGGTCTTTTAAATATTTATTTGCTAATCGTTTAAGTGAAGCTTGATTCAGTTAGTATGCGTGTGCCGCAGTGCGAAAAAAAAGTACTATCCAATTACTTGCTTGTCACAAATGATCGCAAAATGATCTGGATTTCAGCACCCATTGCAATAAAATTCTAAAAGCAGACCGTCGGAGGACTGCTATTTTTCGAAACTTCTTCCGTTCAGAGGACCTAAAACCCTAGTTTAGGGCCTTTTAGATTTACGTGAGATCTATGCACGAATATGTAAGACCGGTTTGGTCACCCCACCTTCTTGAAGACATTGACCTTGTTGAATCGGTCCAACGCAGGAATGATACAACACTAAAAGGCTTAACAAATTTCCGTATATTGATCGACTAAATGCCGTGGTATTGAAGTCATTCGAATAAAAAGGTTAAGCGCAGACTTGAGTCTTACCAGGAGTAAATAATGAAGCGCACGTAGTATTCTTTATTTATTTCCGCATCCGTATGCTCTATTTCCTACTGGTCGTACTTATTTATTCCTGTATGGTCACTTGGATGTGGATTCAAACCATTTTTTTCCACCTTCGTTCCAGTGATCGAACGAGCACTTCTGGAAACTGGTAGCATCTCGTTTCAACACAAATACCAGGGAATATTTTTTTAGCAATAAAGTTGTAAACCATTGGAACAAATTCCCTGCAATGGTAGTTGAAGCGCCGACAATGCCCTGTTTTAAAGGTCGTTAAAAAATATCTGTCTAAAAAATAGCCTTCTCATAGATTTAAGTTAAAATGGAAATTTTCAAAATGTTTATCTGCAATTGCATATGACAAAGATTATTTTCTGAATCTTTTAAATGTTTTGGACTGGTATACGTAGCGTGCTCTTCCATTTTCCACTTTGCTTTTGTCTGCAAATAAATTTATGAGTATGTTTATCAGATTTTCTGTACTTTATAAGGTTGTAGCGGTTTTAAACTTGGAGGTGAAGTATGCTCCAGTGCGGGTCATTGTTTACCAGATTAGGTACGGAGAACAAACTACGCTTGGGAGGCCTATTTCGACAACACCACAGTTAGATCAGAAAGTCGTGTCAAAACTGATTGATGGTTCGTGGTGTTCGTATGACTGAGCAACAAGGAACCGGTCTATGATTTCAAGTCAAAAGTCATGACTTTAGCATCCCAACCAAGCAGTCTGTCATGTAAGAAAAAAATGCAACTGGATGGGATTTGCATCTTCACACGTATATTGGAGCAGTCGAACTTGTTTGGTTGTCCGTCTTGTAATTCTAATCCATAAAGTTTCCGTTGTTGATCCTAGAGTCACCAAACTTACTAAGATACGTAGGGGGCTAACTGGAACTAGAAGGGGGATCGTATTTTGGGTTTGAAGCACTTGAGATCTTCGGAACTCCAAAAGTAACATAACAAAAATAATATCGTTCACAATGTTGCAATAGACCTACATGATTGATGTTCGACGGAGATTTCGACAACACTTCTATCGATGACACCTGAATTCACGATACAACTTTTGCTACCAAAAACGCATTGCTCCAATATAGTAGGTAGTTTTGACCTACTTATCAAAATTTTATCCGAAAGTGAGCAAAAAACGAAAGTCTCAAACGCACATCTGAGTGGTGGCTTCGAGATCCCATCATTTTCCCATTACTTCATTTTCTTCATTACTTCATTTTCCAGCGTTTTTTTTATCAACCTGTTCCGCCTACGGTTGTGTATTTTGTAACCACTACAATGTAACAGTTTAATCTTTCTTTAACTCGTATGATAGATTAGTGTAAGTTACGCTGCTGATAATATATATATAGAGTAAACAAGGTTATAAGTTTTTGTCGGTTCTGAGTAAACCGAATTGAAAAAAAAATCTCTAATCTCTTTTAAAACAAGTGAAGCAACAAGAGGAAGTTAGTTATACAATATTAATTTGCTATGTGTTTTGAAGAAACGCAACGTACAGTATATGCAACCAGTTTTTACACTCTTCGATTGGATCGACGTTTTCCATTTCGATTTTTTTTTATGTAATCAAGTTTGTTTGCAACGGTAATTGTGTTCAAAAAGAGTCTTCCATTTTCTTGTCATCCAGTTGAAACGAGGTTGTTTCTAACGTGATAAATTAATTTTCTTCCAAACTAAAGCTTAAGTTTGCTGACAAAACGAGCTTTTCTTCTAAAAAGGGACTGCGTTCTTTTCCCTCTTTCGCTCATCTTCTCGGCAATGTCGTTCGCTCTGCCAAGAATTTCGCTTCTCGGAAAGCCCAACACTAAACAATTAGCGAATGCAAGATTTGCACGGCGCTCGTTTTGGATTAATGTACTCCCAAACAGCTGTTTCCTCCAGAAATCACGTGGAACGAGCACGTTTTCTTCGCCGAGATCAAGGAGAGGAAACGTTGTAAACAAAGCAATTTTCCGGTTTCTTAAGAGTTTGCCACTCCTTCAGCGGGAAAATTAAGAGGCCTGTTACTCCTGAAGTTCAGCAGCGAATTGAATGTCTAGTGCTTTTCCAGCCAAGAAGACTTCAGGAAGGGTAATTTAACCATTCTTCCATCGTTTGAACCGAAAGAATTCTCTGAAATTGTTGGAAACTTGACGAATTCCCAGTGAACATCAGACACGAGTACAATGACCTGCGCTTCTCAGATTATACATTTAGAATGGAGGTAATGGTGAACTAGCACCAAGGTGTGACCATCCGTGTGAAGAAGTAGTCCTAGTTGTACCATGACACGACTGACATACGTAATGTTATAAATGGACTTACCACGTGCATTTAGAAGGGGCGTCGGACAAAAATGTAACTGAAAAATCGTCTAATGGATAATTATCTAATATCTGCCTAAATAAAAAATCTGGTAAATCATCTAAACAGAATATCACATAATGGAAAATCACCTAAACGGAATGTCGTGTAAAGGATAATCGTGTAATGGATAAGCGTCTAACTGGACAATAATGTACCTGCGGTTTCTGATGTTATATGTATAGCCACAGCGAGCACGGGAGCGCGAGCGAGCGAGGCAGGGAAATTAGACCATTTTCCATCACACGAATTTCATGTTAGACGATTTTCCATTATACGAATTTCGTGTTGGACGATTTTCCGTTATACTGTATACGTTCTTCCAATTATGCGATTTTCCAATTAGACGATTAGCCCTCGCGCCTCCATTTAGAACAATAAAAATTAACATAAAGTGTTCTGCATTTGAAACTAATGCACTAACCGCCTAATTTTCACTAGGTCAACGAAAACTCAAGATTGCTGCACTGAACAAAACACTATAAAGGACCAGTCATTATTTATGTCTGGGGGGGGGGGGGACGGAAGAATTGGAAATGTGACCACAATATTTTCGAAATCTGACCCCCCCCCTCTAAAAACCCTGAAAATAACTGATCCACTACCCAAGGCCCAAAAATACGCAAGTAACAACGATTAAGATCAAAATACAGCATTAAATGAAAATCAAATTACGAGTTTACTGGAATCAACCGGCAAGTTCATCGAGCTAATGTACAATTTTATTGCTGGACTTAAAAACTGCATGCTTCCAAAACATCGAAGTTTCCGTTTCTTCCTTGAGTGGCAGGATTCAACCCCGCTTGCACTTGACTTTTTGGCATTGTTCTGGGTTCGCAGCAAGGTCGAGTGGAACACGATAGTATACAGGAAGGTTGGTCCTTGCCCAGATGATTAAGTCGCTTTTCCGCCAATATTTTGTGTAACGTCACTGGCTCCGGTCTGGTTTGGCTTGTGCGCATGTGCGTAAGCTGTCGAGCTGCATTGTGACGTCAGTGGCACCCGCAAAATCAACAGCCAATGGAAAAGCAATATACAAAAACCTCGGAAGAGACCCCCTGGTTTGGGGAGACACTTCACAGCCTGTGGTATGCTCTGGGACTTAGGTTTGTTTTCTTCAGGTTGGTGGTGAGCTGTCATTTGTTGAAGGTATGCGAAACAATTAGAACTCAACAGTATGGAAAACCAAATCGGCTCAAAAAGTGACAAATAAATACAGATTTTAACTTATTTCTGGTGCTTTTTGTGCATAAATGCCAGACTGCCTGAACGGGAATTAAACCCTCAACATTTGAGTCCAAAAGCAAATCCTACCGGTAGTCATTGGTGGTCATCGTGGCTGAGCGGTGAGAGAGCTCAGCCTGGTTGCTGGACGTTTGCGGATCTGGTCGAATCCCTGGAAAGGGGACTTTGGCAAAGTCCCCGCTAGGACTGCCGGCCAGGGTTGCGTGAGGGGCTACCACGCACCTTCAGCGTCTATGGGAATTATTTTGGCCAAATTTGGACAATCTTTCGGCTCCTGCAATTATCGGAGGTTTACCGGTTCAAATACCCATGTGGCTCCTCCCTTTACCAGATATTTCTTTCCTCAAAAAACTCTGGTAATTTCAAGCTTGAGCCGGTTCAGCCACACGACCATTAAATTGCATCGGCTGACTTAAGGCTCAAAGAAATTAATTTTTTCCAATAAAAAAAAAAGGATGGCTAAGCGATAGGAATTCGGCCTTTGGTCTTAAAGGTCGAGGGATCAATTCCCGCTTAGGAAGTCTGACATTTATGTCCCAAATAAGATAAAATAACAGCCAGTATCGTGCACAAAAATAACAACACTACGTTTCGAGAGGACAACCTCCCGTCTTCAAGTTAAAATAAACACTAAAACATTTAAAAATTCATGGCAGTATCTGCCGAGTCACCAGTTTTAGGCCTGAAAGTTTTAGGCCTGACCATGCCTGAATGGCTTGCTTTTTTTAGAGTTGGTGACTCGGCAGATACTGCCATGAATTTTTAAATGTTTTAGTGTTTATTTTAACTTGAAGACGGGAGGTTGTCCTCTC
>JAHWFP010190739.1:0-19703 GCA_023313725.1 Lithobius niger
ATTTTGCCCGGCATGGCAACCACGGACGAGACGTCTCCATTCCCGACTGGCATGACCCTTCTAGCTTGAGAGATCTGTGAGCTGTGCTCTCCGGAGCAGCGCTCCGAGCTGTGCTAACGATTGCGTTCTGGGGCTGAGGTTTTATACACACTACCGGAAGTTTGCGCGGACGGGCAGGGGAGCTACGGGGGTCTGATTTGGCTGAGGGCCAGGAGAACAATGGAAAGTGGGAGGAGAAGTCGGTATGGCAAAGGGTTTTGGTGCAGAGCCCTTTCAAGGAGTACAGAATGGTTTGAGATCGGCCAAATAGAGTTTTCAACTCTTGAACCTTGGGAAATGGCCTTTGCATTGGGCCATTAAGCCTCAATTCCCCCCCTTTGCATTGGGAAATTGATTATTGATTGATTATTTACAAATGCAAATCGTGAATTGGCTCAGGTTAAAACTTAGTACTTTGGTTTAAGTAATACATAAAGTATTACTATTAAATTAAACAACCTTTAACGGAAAACTGCAGTGTTATACACCACAACTAGGTTTGGGGGGGGGGGGGGACTGAGTTTCATTGCACAGATTGACTTTGGGTTGGCTTTGGGAGCAGATCTTTTTAAGATATACTGTTTTTACTTGAAGGGCAAGCTAGTATAAACATTCGGATGGGTCCAGTCGGGTTTTGGTCGAGATTTGGAGAAAAAATATTTACACAAAAAATTCGTGTCCGGTGATTGCCGATGTCGAATTGGTTCGGACTAATGGTAGCGTTTTGGGGGCAAAAGATTATTATTAATAAAACATGGAAAGAATAAATAGACTAGCTTAGATAATGCTACAACGCATTTAAGTTTAAGTAGAATAAATAACTTCAAAGTTAAAGGACAGGTGACGATTGCTGTGGAAATTTTTCATAAAGGTCGCAGCTGTTCAACACAATAAAAAATATCACACTTACAAAGTTATCTGTACAATTAAGTATGAGGTTAAGTACCTTCGCAGAGGAAGCCCCGCCTATTTAACACTAAGCTAATGTCTTTGGGCTTTTTGCCCTAAATAGAAGTAATAAAATCGAAAATACAGATTACAAGTTTTAATAATGGCGGCCATGATGAAGGAGCGCTGCGTTGGTTTTGGTGTGGTTTTCCAATAACAATATTGAGAATTCAGGAGGGATTTCTGGAAATGTGGCTTCCTGAAGACTTGGGTAATGTGTCTGGCTATTAAAGGGTTCCAAGATGGGCCGTTTCTGTCCATTAATAAAAATATGGCTGTGGGTTAAAGACCGAGGTCTTTTTGGCATTTGAAGCGCTCAATAAAAAAAATGTTCCATGAGTTTTTTTTATCTTTGGAGGCCATGTATCCTCTCCAATCGTTTTTTCAGCAAGCCGACATTACACTTGCACTCGGCCACTTTTGTTAGCAAAATCTGCAGAGATTTGCTTATTGCGAGTTGTGAACTCGTCACAAGAGTTTTGCTGCTTCGGCCAACGTGCCGGTTTTGATTTGGTCGGGAAGCCATTTGCGTAATGCAACTGGGCAGGCTTTCGTGAATTGTTCGAGGAGAATTAAATTCACAAGTTGGTCATAGCTCTTGTTTACTTTAGCTAGTGAGACCCATCAGGAAAACAAAGTTTCCAGATCAAACGCATAATCGTGATACAATTGTTCAGGCGATTTTTCTAGGGAACGAAACTGGTGTTGCACCGTCTCTTTAGTGTAACGGCGGACGCTACGACGGCTCAGGTGCTTGTAGCGCCTCCGGTTTCCTGGTTTGACACGGAGATTCAGCTTAAGGTGTTGCGGTGATTATTGCGACTTTTACGGCATTAGCACAGCAAGGGCTACTGTCCCAGCATGGGGGATGGAGCGCAGGGTCCTAAATTAAAGGGGCCTAACCTTAAAACTGCTGGTATTTCACTGCCACCAGCGATGGAAATTTAACCGTTTATCAAGAGCTAAACTAAAAATGGTTTACATATTTATTTACACTTAAACAGTTAATCGACTAGCAAACGACTGAAGTTAAAAACTCCTGGTTTTTATTTTAAACAACAGAGAATGAAGATAACACTTTACATTATGTTTGCCCGAGAGCTTTTGAAACAAACTTATTTAAAAAGCACTAGTTTGAATGTACATTGTAGCAATTCACACGATTTTGCAACAAAACGACACTTGTTTTGAATGAACAATCAATTAAGTTTTTCGACTAGAAAAAGCAATACTGAACACTCCGCAGAGTAGTCCGCAAGACTGAACAGCCTCTGCTGGTTACAATCTATCAAACAGTATGTTTCAAACACGCATGAAAGATCAACCGTTTCACAGTTATGTTTCTAAGTGATAAAACAGAGCCTTAAACCTCCCAGAGTTGCTGTTTCTAAGTCAACTCCTCAAATTATAAAAGCCTCGGCTACTTATAAACTCCGTCTGGAGTGAATAACCAATGAATCCCACACAAAAATCAAACCGTCAGTTATTTGAATTAAGGTTTAAAACAAATAAGAAAGGAGTTGGTTTTTAGTAAGAGGACCACTCTGACGTTATGGGGTGAGAAACCTAGGATGCTGCTACAGGCGTCACCACCATAATATTCCCTAGCTAGAGAGAGTTTAGGTTACGAATTCAAACTAGAATTTAGACTTGGGGGTCCTAAATTAAATTGTCAAAAGCTAACAACAAACATACGAACCACTGCCATTTTGCCCGGCATGGCATCCCACGGACCTGGCGTCTCCACGCCCGACTGGCGTGACCCTTCTCTAGCTTAAAATCTGTGAGCTGTGCTAACTATGCATTCTGGGGCTGGGGTTTTATGCACATTACCGGAAGTAAGCGCGGACTGGCGGGGTAGCTACGGGGGGTCTGATTGGCAGAGGGCCTCGAGAACAATAGAAAGTGGGAGGAGAAGTCGGATGAACAAAGGAACTGGGTGCAGAGCCGTTTGAAGGAGTATGGATGGAGAAATGGAAAAGACAGGCCGGTTTTGAGTTTTAACTCAATTGAGCATTCGGAAATAGGCCTCTATTTTGAATTATTGGCTACGGATTTCATATTTACATGATTGCAACGTGAATCGGTTCTTGTTAAAGCTTATTACAGTGCTTTGGGTAATGCAGAAAACATTACTATTAAATTAAACAAGCTTTAACGGTAAACTGCAGTGTTATACACCACAACTAGTTTTGGGCTGGGGAGGGGGGCAAAAGTGAAGATTTGAAGTTTTGCACAGTTTGACTTACGGAATTGCATGGAAACAGATCTTTGTAAGAATTATTTTGGTTTTAATAGTAGTTCAAGCTATCAGTAGTGTTTGGTTGGGTTCCAGTCGGGCTGAGAGGAGAATTAAAATAAACACTGAAAACTTGTGTCCGGTAGAATGCCGATGTCTAATTACTTGGACTAATGGCAGCGTTTCTGGGGGTAAAAGATTATTATAAAAGGCTAAATAAATGAATAAGTAGTCTAGCTTGATGTTATGCTAAAACGCATAAAGTTAAAGTGGAGGTTTGAACTCTATAAAGTTAAAGGGCAATGTTTGATCTAAGTGGAAATTTTTCATAGTAGTTGCGATCGTTCAAACACAATAAAAAATATCACACATTAAAAATGGTTGTCAGTACATGGGCACAAGGTTTAGTGCCTTTCTCCTAAAATACAACTAAGCTAGAGTTTGGGGCTTTATGCCCGAAAAGAACAAGGATAAAATGAAAATACAAAAATACAGAGTTCAGTAATGGCGGCCATGTTGAAGGTGCGATGTGGTTTTGGGGTGATCTTCAAACGTGAATTACTGGTACTTCCTGGTGGAAAGTCCGGATTTGGGCTTCCCCAAGCATCTTGTATTTGGGCAAGCTATAGATGTTGAAAATTTGGAATGATTCTGTCCATTAACAAAAAAAACGGCCAGATGTGCCTCGGTGAGGCATTTTGGATACCTCAAGAAAAAAAAATTTCAATTTTCTTGAAAAACAGGCGTTTTTCGGTGGTGCTCGTTTACATTAGTTTGCACAAACCTGTCAAGAAGTTTAGTCTTAACAATCTCATAATCATGAATATCAGCGTCTGGGAGCTGATCACACACTTTGATTAAAACCTCCCCTAAAAGGGGTTGTAGTCCTACTACCCATTCGTCTTTGGGAATTTTCTGCGTTAACATCGTTCTTTCAAATATTTTTAAAAAAACTGTTAATCTCTGTGTCGGGCGTCCATCTGTTCACTAAACGCACAACATCGGCAATTTTGCCTGGCTTACTCACTGGATTACTAGGTGAGGAAGGGGTTACTGTACCACTGGAGTGGCCAGAATTAACGCTAAATTAGCAGCATTTAGCCTAGCTAATTCTATCTGCTTGTCGAGCTTTTGTAGCTCTTCAGCGCTAGAGCGTTCTCTAATTTGCGCTTCTCGGTCACGTTTTTGTGCCTCTTGGTCAATTAAAGCGAGTTCATGTTCTCTACGTTTATCTGAGTCAGCAACTTTTAAAGCTTCTAACTTTAACTCTTCAGCTTTTAAGAATAATTCATTTTCTTTTAAAGCAGCGTCTTTCTTAGTTTGAATAGCTAAGTCTCTACGATCGATAGCACTTTCTAGAGTATCGGCAAGTTCAGTTAAGGAAACTTTTTATCGTCAACTGCATCTCTTAAACTTTTAAGGGAAATCTGTTTGGAGTCGCTTACTGCTAGTCCTAAGTCTAAAAAGGCTTTCTTAAGCTCTTTGTTTTTCAGACCTTCTACTATTTCGACACACGTTGCCATTTTGGAAAAATTTAACTCAACGTTCAAAAATACAGCTTGTATAAATGAATTTACAGAATTAAAATGCGGCTGCAAAATTAATTCAAAAGTTAAGACAGCGCGAATTTAAACGTTTCTCATCCTAATCCAGTAAGCTTTAGCAATAGATACACTTTTCAACGACCCCTAGCTTTGGTGTATAAATAATTAAAATACATAAAATGTTTCTAACTACAACACTAGGCTTGGCAGGCCAAAGCATATCCTATGCACACTTACCCTGCTTGCACAATCGCTGTGCGGTCAGTCTATCCACACTCGGCCAATCGTCCCACCGTCGATTGAAGACACAATATTCTACGGGCGTTGTACTAGAACGTCTCTGGATCACTCTGCTGTGGCGATGGTGTATCCAAGGTCACAGTCGTCAGTGCGGGAGCACCGCGTCCAAGCTGGGTCAGTTTCTCTTCACTGGTTACGGGATGATGCTGGCAGTTGATGCGGGCATCTGGGCTGGGCAGGCGTCCACTCGGTTAGTCTGCAGTTCCAGTCGTCTGGCTCCAGGAACGGCGTTGATACTGGGGCGGGTTTGAGCATTGATATATAACGGCAATGCAGGCGTCTTTTTCGGGTGACTATAGAGACTGAGTCACGGACATCTTTTTCTTGCAACTTACGTCCAAGTTGCGGTTAACATATTGAAGAATTGTTCCAACTGTAGTAGCATGGCAGGGGGGAAACGCTTGAAGGAACAGCACCTGTTCATCCCACCACTGCCACCAAGTTGTAGCGGCCGAAGCTACGACTGTCGAGGTGCTTGTAGCCTCGCCGACATCAAGATGGTTTTGACTTTTAAACTTCTAGTTTGGGTGGCGGTTTTTACTTTTGCGGAAACAGCACACATGTACTACTGGCCCAGCATGGGTAACAGAGAGTCATTTGTCCTAACTGTAGGCTAACTAGACAACTTTAAAGGGGGGTATTCGCTGCCACCAGGTGGGAAACATTAATTGCAGCCCTGAGTTTAAATATTAAGTGGTTTTCTTAAATACTACGACTCCTACAATCTTACTAGCAGATAAAACGGGCGTTTTATAAACTCTTGGTTTATTAAAAGGCAAACAAAATATAAACAGTTACATTTAGTATCAACTAGTTTCACATGAAACAGCTTTAATTAAAAGCACGGCGATTTTTACAGCAGAAAAATCAACAAGAATTTACATTAAAATTCAACTCAAACTTCACATCACGATGTAAAGAGTAAAACTTACAATTTCGAATAGAAAATGTTTTTGGGACCTCGGGAACCCGTTACTACATGCAAACCGCGGGAATTAAATGCAATAATCTCTATTTAGTGCAAACCGCGGGAATTACACAAAAATAGTCAAAACTATGTTACTCAAGTCCGACCTAAGTTCAAGTTTTCAAATCTGTTAGATCCATATTATTTGGGTATCCACCATTGAAGTACGCGGCTTCAGCAAATAAGTCTTCTCCTCAGATTTAGTGTTTAGATTAAGTTCATAATAATAAACACGAGAAATAAAGTTGGATTTTAGTAAGGGACCGTGAACCCTGACGTTATGGAGGAGGGGGACCAAGAATGCCGACTATGGCGTCTCCACCCATAATTCCCTAAGTCTTAGGTTAGTTTTAAAATAGAACTAAAATTTAGAATGGGGTGTTCCGAAATTAAATTTTCTAAGTTACAACTAGTTAATACGAACCACTACCTTTGCCCGGCATGGCAACATTCGGACGGGACATCTCCTATACCGACTGGCGTAGTGACCTCTGGCTTTGAGATCTGTTGAGCGTGTGCTAAGGAGTGAGGGGAGCTGGGGCTTTTTATTCTGGAGGCCGGATTTTGCCTGTGACAAGCGCGGACGGGTAGGAGAGCTACGGGGGTCTGATTGGTGGAGGGCTTGGAGAACAATGGAAAAGTCGGCTGAGCAAAGGATTTTTCGCTTGGAGCCGTTTGAAGGAACAACTATGGAACTGAGTGATAGAGATAGGCCAGTTGAGTTATACTCTTTGTTTGGAACGTGAAAAAGGCCTTTAGTTATTATTGACTGTTTCATTATTGAACCACGATGTTAGGCATCGCGAATATTGAAGGAAAGATCTCAATAAATACTGTTTTTAATCGAAGGAAGCCAGGTTTTACTTGGGGAATTGGGTAGCCAAGTCGGATTTCCAAGGAACAATTAAGTTAGAACAAAAAACGTGTCCGGTGGTTTTTGGTATCAGCATGTTGCTTAAGCTCCGGTAGTGGTGATGGCAAAAGATTACGTTAAAAGATTATTATAAAATAAAAGTTTTAAAGTTACCAGCTAATGCTAAATAGATGCTATAACGCATTTTAAATAGTTAAACATTATTTGCAGCCGCAAAATTGGGTTTTGGATGTCGGACATTTCTCAAATACATTCATGATCGTCACCGTAAATAAACTTAAGAAATATCAATACAAAAGTGTGTCTGTACATAAAACTGAGGTTAAGTACCTGCGTAGAGGAAACCCCTCCTATCAAACACTAAACTAAGGTCTTTGGCTTTATGCCTACGTGAAAAAAATAGAAAGTATTTACATTTTTAACAAGGTCTGAAAAATGGCGCCTCGTGCGCTACGTGAGTTACGGCCTCGTTTCGTGCGTTTTTGAAAATGTTGTAGAATGACTTCTAGATGGAAATTTGATGATCTGTTTCCGTAGGAATACAGATAAAGTTCGTGGTTATTAAGAGCTCTATAGATGAGACGATTCGGTCCATTTTTCACGGAGTTACAGGTGTTTTGAAGTTGGCGTTTTTATGCCTCGGTGCCGAGGAAGAAAACAAAATTGTTCGTTGCCGTAAACGAAATTTTACTCTCAGGGTTTTGATCTTTTGAGTTAAGGTCTCCTCTCAAATCGGGTGCCTTCTTTACAGGTGTACAGAAATAAACTACAGTGTTGCACTGCGAGAATTGAAGGAAGGGGGACGAAGTATAATGCACAGTTTGATTTCGGCAATTTAATAGCAGGAACAGTTCGTTTGTTTTGCATTCGGATTGTTGGTAGTCACGGTCGAGTTTCCAGTTTGCTAATTACAACAAATAAAATTCACTGGCGTTTAAATTGTTACTGAAGGAGTGCTAAGCAGAGGTAGTGATCCGGGGGCAAAAGATTAAATAAACTAGCTCAGTAAAAGGCTATATGAAAATTATAAGTGTAAGTTTTTTGTCTCAGCAGAGAATGGCGATGGAGAAAAGTCGGACTTTTTTGATGGCATTTGGTGCACAACAAACAAAATAAAAAATATCGTACTAGATCTGAATCCAACATATATGTGAGGTTAAGTACCTTAAAGAAGCCCCTCCTAAAACATAACTAAGCTAGTGTGGTTTGGCTTTATGCCTGCATGGAAATAAAAAGGAGTAATTACATTTGTACATGAGTTTTGAAGTTACGGCGGCCGGAAGTGTGAGCGCTACGGCCCAGTTTGTGACTTTTTCTTAACGATGCTGTGGACGAACCAGTAGGAAATTTAATGTTCTGTTTTCACAGGAATAAAGTTCAAGTGAGTGGCTATTAAGAGCTTCTATGTTTGGCGAGGGGGAGGGGGGGCTGAAGTATGGAGCTTCAGAAAAATGGAGTTTTTCCCCGAGGTTTTTGATGTTTGGAGTCCGGGTATCCTCTCCAATCATGCCGCAGCACAGAATTCCATTACACTGAACTGTTTGTTAGTCTAGGCCAGTTTTTGGCGAGTTTCCGACTAATGAGATTTATACTGCTCCCAGAATCGCGTAGGCACAGCACTTTATTCCTACCTATCCTGGCTTTAAATGTGCTAGGCTTTAACACAGTTAAGGCATCAGAGTCCACTCGAAAACATGCATTAGCAAATTCTGTTTTGTTATACTCTATACATCGATTGCGGAGGTGCGAGGCCGAACCGCATTCAAAACACGTTCTAACATTAGGTCTACTGCTATTGTTCGTGTTTACATTGTTGCTACTCTCGGGGTTAGCATTTGCGCTAGTTACGCTGTCACTGTTAGTCCCAACCGGGTTAGCTAACGAGTTATGATTTGGTTTACCATTTCTAAAGAGGGAAGAAGCTTTAGAAGCTTGACTACCTGAATGAGTGCTAGCTTGCACTTTGCCACCGTTGTTTGCAAACTCGGCCGAGATTTGCTTCTTGCGTGTGGTATAGTCGTCCCACAGTTTGGCTGCTTCCTGTAGCGTCCCAGATTTAATTTGGTCCGGCAACCATTTTCTCAAACCCACAGGACAAGACTTCATGAATTGTTCTAGTAAGAACTGGTTAACTAGTTTATCGTAACTACCGTTAACACCCGCGAGTGACAACCATCGGAAAAATAAAGTCTCGAACTCAAAAGCGTGCTCGTGATACAACTGGTCTTGTTCTTTTTCAAGAACAACTTTATTTTAACTTGATCGTAATTGTGCATATTAGCTGCGTTCATCTGATCGCATACCTTTACTAAAATTTCACCTAGTAGGGGTTGGAGTCCAACGACCCATTCACTCTTTGGAATACGTTGAGTTTCCATTGTTCATTCAAAGATTTTTGAACACGAATTGATTTCCGATTCCCAATTATTTAATAACCTTACGGCGTCAGAAATTTTTCCACGCCTTGGACCGGAAGTTACATTTGGCAAAACCTGGACTGGGTTGGTACCATCGTTGCTAATTGTCGATCTTAATCTGGCTAATTTAATTTGTCGGTTAGCAAGTTCAAACTCGTGTTCGGGTTTTTTAATCGCCAGCGCTGTAAAGGCATCGCTAGTCTGGGCGGTTGTGTCTCTAAGCATTAATTCGTGGGCTCAAATCTTGTCGGCCTCATGGGCGGCATAAGCATGAGCTTTCTCGGCTTCTTCTAATTTTAACGCTTCCAGTTTCAGCTGTTCGGTTTTAAGAAATAGTTCGTTCCCCTTGAGAGCGATCTCTTTTTTGGCCAAAATGGCAGAATCACGTTTCTCAATGGCACTGAGTAATTCGTTAGTTAGCTCGTCCAACGTGAGTTTTTGATCGTTAAATGCTATTTTGATAACATCTATGGTTTCATGTCTAGTGTCGCAAACAGTTAGACCCAAATTCAAACAAGCTTTCTTTAAGTCTTTGTAATGAATATGATCGAGAATGGCTTCAAATTCCTCCATGTTGGAAGTTTAGGTTAATTCAAATTTTAAAGAAAAAAACATTCTAGTTTTAAATCTTTACAGTTAAAATTGCAGCCGTAAAATAACTCTCATAAAAGTTGCACAGAGCGAGTACTTTAACACTTCACTTACAACCCAATCCAGTCAGGGACATAAAAATAAACTCTTATACTACCTAAGCACTCTGGTAGATAATGAAATACATAAAATGCATAAAACAAACACTCGGCTTGGCAACCGGAGCATACCCATATGCACTAACCAGAATTTTTCTTGCACAATCGCTGTGCGGTCAGTCTATCCAATCACCCATCGAAGATTGGATCCAAAATTTGTAGTGGTCGCACTTCTTGTTGAAATTTGAGCATTGTCACTGTGTTATCCAAGTTGAATTGTCCAGTGGTTTCACTGTGGGAGCACTGTGTCCTGCTTGAGGCCAGCTTCTCCAAGGGTTGAAGGAATCATCTGCCTTCCGAAGGCGTGCCTGCTGCTTCACGGCTGTGAAGGGAGGGTTGCCGCTTCCCGGTTCCAGCTGGATACGGGGTTGCTGTTTTGCCTTGTTTTGACTTAAGGCTGACATCTACTTCTGTAGTGTTTTGACGTTGCTACGGACATCTGTGGGGGTTGCAGTTTGAGTTGTACTGCGACATCTCCTTAAGATGAACTGGTATGGTAGTATGGCAGGGGGGAATGAGTGTAGTGGCACAGAACCTTTACATCCCACCGCTGCCACCAGCTTTGTAGCAGCGCTTACAGGTTCTTGAGGTGCCTACTGTCTACAGCACCGACAATCTGGTGAAGTTGCAGTAATTTAGAATAGTTCATAAGTGGAGGTTTTTACTTTTGTGGAAAAACAGCATAGCATGTCTATTGCACGGTTAGGAGAAGAGCGTCAACGTCCTAACTAAACTTTTATGAGCTATCTAATCATGGTTCGCTGCCACCACGATGGGTGTGTATTTAAAATGCCTACTTAGGAGTTAGAATAAAAATGATTTGTGATTATTTAACCCTTGCATATTAAATTGGACTTGGAAGTCAAACTGTCGTTTAAATCAACTTTCTTTTGAGTTTAATAAAATGTGACAATTTATCTACAACATTCAATAACTAGATTGTTACAAGAATAAAAACGTAAGCTTTACAGAAAGCGCCCTTGATTTACATTAAATCGGCAGGATGAACAAAATTTAAGTTCACTACAAATTTGGACTAGAAAAGTCGGTTTGAGTCATCACAACTCTGAGTTACAAAATTACCCTTGCACTAGTAAAACAGTCTTTGAAAGAAATTAGCAACCCTTGCACTAACGTCAATCAATCTATCACACAGAATCAAGATTAGTATTATATGGAAACAACCATTTGAGTGCTCTGCCTCAACGATAATACACGCGAGATCTTGGTGATCTTTGGATTATTTAATGAACACTAAGTTCATGTAAATAAGAAACAAAAAGCCGGTTTTTAGGAAGGGGGCCTTAAACCCTTAAATTATGGGAGTCCTAGACCAGAAATGCCGATGGCGTTTTGACTACGCATAAGTTCAAATGCTAGAGATTAAGTTTAAATTTAAGACTAATAATTTAGAAATAAAGTTCCAAAATAAAAATTCTTAAAATAAACTAGTTAATATCTAAGAACTACTACCTTGCCCGGCATTGCAACACTCGGACTGGACATCTCTGCTCCGACCGCCGTAGTAACCTCTAGCCTTTGAGATCTTGAGCTATGCTATCGAAATTTACTAGTGGGACTTGGTTCTATACCTGCTGCCTGGCTACCAGGAGGAGGGAAACCGCGTCCCTGTAGGAGAGCTAGTGGGGGGGGGGGTGGAGTGGGGTAGAGGGTAGACTGATTCAGACCGGCCAGGCTATCAATACCGGAAGTGGGCATGAAAGCGCGATGAAAGCGCGGACGGGCAGGGTAGCTTCGTGCTCTGAGTGGAGGGGAAATTGAATGGAGCATTTTGATTGGAAGGGAATGTCAGCAGCTGGAAGAGCAAAGGGAATTGCCGACTCTGAAGCGTTAGAAGCTTGGATTTGCATAGTGCAAGTGAGTTTAGAACTCATAACAACGTGAATAGGCCTACAAATAAAAACTACGATAGTATGTATCGCAACTATTGAAGGAGGGGGTGGACTGAGTGTGTTGCTCAATATTAACTAAACTGTTTTTATTGAAGGAAAAGGCTATTACTGTACATTCGGATGAGGTTACTATGGTCGGAGCCCTGAAATAAAAATCAAGGATACTACCTGATAATCAATAAATGTAACTTATAACGCATTTGTAGGCTTATATGAATTGAAATATTTTAGCACAGTTTAAATTCTAACAGATAATAAGTCAACAACGAATAGTAGGTTATATCTTGGACACAAATGAATAGTAGGCTATATGGTGTTGATTATCCAAAGTTACAAACAAGTTACATGCAGTAGGCCAACCTGTCAAAAGTACCGTAGATCGTTTGTGAGGCCCAATGGTATGCAAAACAGGTTGATTAACCTGGGTCTGTGGCCATTCCCAATTTGCTACTTAAGCGAATGGCAGGGGGTTGTGGACTTCGAGTGTAGCATAGTCGATTGTATGGTCGTTAGATACTCGGTAACAAGCATTTTTGCGTCCATTTTGTGGGAGAGTGATTCTGCCTAATATACCGTCTCTGTAGCGGATAGGTAGTCTTCTCGTACGTTGCGATTTGGTTGCCATCGGTGTGGGTACATCATCTAGCAGTAATCTGTCTTAGATTAGATTAGATAAAGACGGTGCAAAGCCAAGGCTTATGAAGCACCCCCCCCCCCCCCCAAAAAAAAAACCAAAGCAGATCACTGCTTCCAAAAGTCAAGTCGAGCCTTGAAGCTGTTAAGAGTTGAAGCCGATACAATGTGCTCCGGGAGAGAGTTCCAAGGGCTAACAATCCTTTCGGTGAAAAAGAATTGCCGGCAGTTAAGTCTCGAAACAAGACCCTGCAATTTAAAGCTGTGGCCTCGGTTATTGTTGAAATTACGAATAAAAAAACTGGAAGGGTTATTAGAGAAGAAACCCGAAAGAAGCTGATAGGTAAGAATGAGGTCACCCCTATCAAACCTCTCACGAAGTGAAGGAATATTGAGCTGTTTGAGTCATTCATAGTACGGAAGGTGACGAATGGAGGAACACCACTTCGTTAGTTTACGTTGGCAATTTTCAAGTTTGTCGAAATGCGCAGCATAAAAAGGTCTGCAAATTTGCGAGCAGTAATCTAGAACGGGTCTCACAAAGGTCTTGTACAACAAGGCAAAAGAAGCAGTATCAAGAAAAGAAAACTTTTTAAAAACATAATGAGCCATACGAAAAGCTTTACGAGTAGCCACGTCGGCATTGGTGTCAAACTTCAGTTTGTCGTCAATAGTGATACCAAGGTCACGGTTAGAAGAACTGGCAGAAAGTGGCACATCGGAAATACAATAAACTTTGAGTGGATTGTTTAACCCAAAATGTAAAACGGTGCATTTTGCTGGGTTAAGTGAAAGAAAGTTTTCCATGGTCCACGACTGAACGTACTCGAGAGCAACTTCCAGAGATCTGTCAAAGGTGGGACCAAACAGTTTGAAGTCATCAGCGTAACTAGTATTGTTAGCACCAAGTTTGGCTGAAAGATCAGACATAAAAATATTAAAAAGTAAAGGACCAATCACTGACACCTGTGGAACACCGCTATGAACAAGTTTCCAAGGCGCGTGCGAGCCCCTGAGAATGACACGCTGTCTACGTTCAGAAAGGTAAGACAAAATCCAAGTAACAGTGGGTTTAGAAATTCCAAAGGAAAGTATTTTGTTAATAAGAGTGCAGTGTTGAACAGAATCAAAAGCTTTACTGAAATCAAGGAAAATAAGGTCGCAAGGTATTCCCTTGTCAATGAGCGTGGTGATGTTATCATAGGTGTAGAGAAGGTTGGTGAGGTACGATCGTCCAGGTAGGAAGCCATATTGTGATTCATGGATAATGCCGAGTTCATTACACTGAGCGATTAACTTGTTGAAGATAAAGCGTTCAAGAGGCCACTGACAACAAGCTGACAGGTCTGTAATTCTTAACCTCTAACTGAGATCCACTTTTGAAGATGGGCACGATATTAGCATCTTTCCAACAAGTGGGGAAAGTGCAGCTACGAACAGAGGTAGAGAAGATAATAAAAAAAAGCAAAGCCAGGGAAGTAGCACAACTTTTCAGAAAAAAAGCGGGGAGCTCGTCAGGGCCGCTGGAAATGTCCTCCTTGAGGTTAAGTAGCGCCGCTTCAACCGAAGTCAAAGAGAAATCAACAGTTCCCGAAGAAGGTGGGATATCAAAAGCCTCAGTAGAGGTTTTACAAGCAGTGGTGAAATGATCATTGAATTTGTTAGCAATCTCAATGTCTTCAATAATGGTAGAACCATCACAGTTTTTAAGACACGTAGCAGGTTGAGACTTTTTGCCTTGGTTAAGGTAAGAAAAGAGGATTTTAGGCTGGTGCTTTGCCTGAAGGATCAAGTTTTTTTCAAAACTGGCTTTGGCAGCCTTAATGCCAGCAACCGCTTTGTTTCGAGTTACTTTGTACAAGGCTAAGTTGGAAGGAGTTGGGTTAGAAGTGAAGGCACGATAACACTTTTTCTTTTTGTTAACAAGCGCTCTGACAGTGCTATCCAACCAGGGTGGTCTGTTATTAAAAGTGACCTTAGTGACAGGAACAAAAGTGCTGATGATGTCCAGCAAGAATTTGTTGCAAATTTCGAGTTGAGAATCAACGTCGAGGTCAGACAGTTCCCCTTCCCAGTCAATAGTAGAGATGATTTCATTAATTAATGTGTAATCAGCGATTCTGAAGTTGCGCCTGGTGCGATAGGTCGTTTTGAAAGAGAAAATAGCATCAATAGTAAAAGAAGTAAATCGTGATCGCTTTTTCCCAAAGGAGGAAGGTGTTCAACGGGTGTCACAGTGAGGTCATCGGTACTGATGATAAGATCAAGGAGACTCGAATTCTGTCCAAATCGATGGCGGGTAGGCTTAGTAACAGCCTGATTCAGGCAGTTTTCTTTGAGAAAGTCAAGGAAAATTGCCGAAGCACTAGTATTCAATTGAGTCGTGGAACAAGAGCTCCAGTTGACAGTGGGGAAGTTGAAATCACCCATGATCACGACAGAGCTTCCAGCCTTGGTAGCAGGAGTTTTAAGTAAGGAAGCATAGAAAGAGTTCCAGTGACTTGGCAAAGAGCTATACGATAGTAGCAACCAAAGTCGATCTTAGACGCACTGGAGAGCGAGATGGTACACCATACGGATTCCCATTCGCCTTCTTCGTCCGCAAGGATGTTAGTGACAGAAGCTTCAAGACCCGACTTGACATAAAAAGCAGCACCTCCATGAGTGCCAAGAACACGGTCTGCGTGATGCAGGTCGTATCCTAACAGAGAATAAGCCGAGGAGGGGATATCAGGAGCCAGGTGCGTCTCCGAGATGCCGATAATGTCAGGATTCATAATAGCAACATTAGCGCGCAGCTCATTAATTTTGTTAGGTAAACCCATAGCATTAAAGTAGAGACAATTGAGGGAATGGAAATCGGGAGAGTGGTGGCTTGAGTTATTTTTTGTGTGATTCTTGAAATTTAAGCTTGGGGATTGTTGTCCTCCTCAAGAACAGCATGAACGTTGTGACTTAAACAACTGTTGGATTCCGACATGCTGAGGTTAAGAGCATCACATTCGTCATCATCAGCCCAAGAGAGCTGGGCTTTCTCAGCATTGACTATACGTTGCTTGGTCTCTTCGCTGTCGTCTTGTAGCGTGATGACATTGGCTGCGTGGACAGCTGGGCACGAAACAGACTTTGGTGACGTAATGTTTACTTGGATAGGGTGATTAGACCTTGCCTGATCCTTGGGTTGTTGTGGAACAAAATAATGGTCAATAGTTTTTTGAACATTCGAACTTGTAGCTTTAGAAGTTGAAGGATTCCTAGGAACAGCTCCTCTACGTGAACCACCCGTGAAGTGCATGACCTTTGCTTTAGCTGGCCAGACGTTAGAAGCCAGCAAAATGTCACTCATGTCCTCTTCGACCGTAACACAAAACGAGGAGTATGAAGGATATTTAGTTTTCAGTTGGAAACCCCCAACTGAAACGCCAAGACTAGACAGAATTTTCTGCCTAATAATTTTCGTAGTGGTATCTGGATGCAGTCCCCCTACAAAAATCTTAACCGGTTTAACAGACGGTCTAACTACACGATTGGTTGGTGGAAGAATCGGTCGTGCTGCGTGTGGTTCACGAAAGGTTTGGGGCACTGTGACTTTTGTGACGTCAGAAAATGTCGGCCTAATGGTTTGGTTTTTTTCCCCTAACAGTGATGTTAGCTTCAGGTAGCACAAGTTCTTCATTTTCCTTAGCTTTTTTTAACTTTCTGTAATTTTCCTTTGAGTAATAAACTTTGAACTGTTGTTCACTATTGCTGCACTGTGTTTTATCTTTAACAGCAGTTGGGCTTTCCCCACCCTTCTGAGAGCCTTCCTGGGTTTTAGTTTGGCCCTGTGAGTCTTGCTGTCTCAGTTGGACTTGCATCTGTGTTCGTTGTTTTGGCTTCGCACCGCCGTGACTGGTGGTGGTGCTGTTATCGGTAAACACATGGTCTCCCTTCACAATAGAGGTAGGCAAATCTAAAGTGTTTCCGGACGGCATATTTATATTTTTATACGTAGTTTTAGTGGGAATGTCATAAAATCCACCACTGGGAACTCCATCATCAATACTATTTAACGATGAGGTTGACGGAAAATCCCGATGTTGAGGCTCGCAGTGGTCGGGAACGGAATTGACGTCATAGCAATGGCGGCCTCCATGATCTTGACGCAGATCTTAAAACTTCAGCATCCGCAGATTCTGTAAGAGGGTGGTAGTATGGTTCTAAATCTGCTGCGGCAGCTTCTTTGACCACAGTCTGCGTGTCTAAAAATCGCACCAAAAAAGTGACCTCTCCCTTCTTTTCCACGACTCTGTAAGGTGCTTCGTAGACAGCAGAGTTTTTTATTCACACCCTTGTCAGTGTTCGAGATGTGTGTTCTGAGTTTGACCAGCGAGCCAACAGTTATATGCATTTCACGGCGTGTCCGGTTGTAATTCTGTGCGGATGTTCTCGCGGCTTCAGCAAGATGTGCCCTAACATGGTCTCGAGTTTCCTCCCACTTTGCTCTCTGCGTTTCAAGATATTCCTCAATAGTCTGGTTAGTTTGTTCACGTGGTAGACACACCAATCTTACTTCATCTGAAGGACCCTACCGTGTATAATGTAGTAAGCAGTGTCACCGGTTGAGTCATGGGGAGTGTGACGAAGTGCCATTTGTACGTTAGGCAGGAAAGGACCCCATGAGGTGTTGTTCTTCTGCATGAAGGCGCGCAAGCAGGCTTTGATTGTGCAATTTGCCCTCTTCTGTTGGGTTCGCTTGTGGATGGTATGGAGCAGTTTTTCTGTGTATGGTTCCACATTTCTTGAGTACCTCAGTGAAGAGGAAAGCAATAAATGCCGGTCCATTGTCCGACACGAGATACAGCGGGGCCCCATGAACTTGCACTACTAGTTGGATGAATTTGTTTGCTGCCATTTTCGCAGTGCAGTGTCGTGTCGGTTCGATCCAGACCCACTTAGAGAAAAAGTCAATCAAAACCAGTATATACTGGTTTCCTCCAGTGGTCGTTGTGAGTGGCCCCATGAAGTCTATGCCAATCACTTGGAATGGTTCCAAAACTATGGACGAGTTCATTTTTCCTTGTTTCAGGTGTTGTGATGGTTTCGCAGTTTGACATTGATGGCAAGGCTTTACATAGGCTTTGGTATCCCTAAATACCCCTGGCGAGTAGCCCACCATTTTGATCCTCGCCAGCGTCGTATGTACTCCGAGATGTCCCGCTCTTGGTAAGTCGTGTTGTTGGTGGATGAACGTGTGTATCAGCTTTTCTGGTACATAAAGACGAAGGTTGTCATCAATTCGTCCTCTCCGTTTCACGGAGGGGTCGACGTAGTAAACATGGTTGTTTCTGAGTGTATAGTTCTTTACAGTATGCACTATAAATTTGCTTGGTTCATGTCCAGCTTGCTGAGGGTGTTCTAGAATATTTCTGATCCGCCGAATCTTCTCGTCGGCTTGCTGCAGCTGGGCCAATTCTTCTGTGCTTAATATTTCCAAGCATTGTTGCTGGCGAATACGCAGCAGTGGCACCGGTGCGCGCGACAGTGCATTGGCAACTGTGTTCAATCGTCCTGCTTGGTGTTTCACGTCAAAATCATATTGTTGAAGCCTGATGGCCCACCTAGCAGTACGGCCTTTCTCACTGTCATTAGTAAGCACCCATTTTAGAGCTGAGCAGTCTGTGATGAGCGTAAAGCATGACCCTTCGTCGAAGTGTTGCCACCTTTCGATAGATTTAACGGCCGCTAGTGCCTCCTTTTCAAATGCTGAGTATTTTAGCTCAACATCAGTCAATGAGCGGCTGAAAAATTCAATAACAACACAACCTTTGTCTGTAATTTGGGTCAGCACCGATCCAATACCCAAATCACTTGCGTCTGATTCAATTTGGAAGGGGAGGCCATAGTCCGGCAGCTGAAGGGCTTCGGAGGTCAGGATTGCCAGTTTTGCTTTCTCAAATGCTGCGTGGTGTTCGTCGGTCCAAATAAATTTGGTGTCGGTCTTAACGAGTTTATTGAATGGTCGGATTGGTTGGCATATCCACGCACAAATTTACGGAAATAGTTACATAATTCTAGGTATCTCTGCAAGTCTTTCTTGTTTGTGGGTCGAGGATATTTGAAAGAGCCTCTACATGTTTCCGCTTTAAGTGCACATCATTCACGCTGACGGTGAAGCCTAGGATTGTCATGATGGGTAGACAAAAGTCGCACTTGGACTTCTTGAGCGTAAATCCAGCTTCTTCGTTTCTCGAAGATCTGACCTATATTCATTTTATGTTCTTGCCATGTACGGCTTGCTACTACTATATCACCGATATAGAGCATACATATCGAAAGCCGCTTTGTCCATCAAGTATTGACACGAAACGTTTCCCATGCAAAAATTCCATTACCTCATCAATTCGCGGCATGGGGTATTTATCGGCTTTAATTTGCGATAGTCACAGATTGCTCGCCACGATCCATCGGGTTTTGGTTTTAGGTACATGGGTGCACCCTATTCGCTAGTGCAAGGCTCAATTTTGTCTTCTGCCTCCAATTGTCTAATCATTTTTGTAAGTTCACGACGTGGTTCGGGAGATGAGCGTCCATATCTAGAGGCATAGGGTTGCGGTGTCGTGTGAAATTCTAGTTTATGTTCGCGCAAATTTGTTAGGCCCGCTTTTCGTGGGAAAACGGCACTATGCGTGTAGATCAGGTCATCGAGTTCGGCAAATTGTTCATCGCTTAGGACATTAAAAGTCTCTTGTGTTCCATCAGCTGTTGCCATTCTCCGCATAGAGTTGAGAATTGGTTCATTATCTCTTGGTTGTAGGGAAATTGAGAAGAAATTGTCTTGTTTCCCTATTTGTTTTGGAAAATAAGCTTTCTCGTTAGTAAGGTTGATGTAACGGCGGACGCTACGACGGCTCAGGTGCTTGTAGCGCCTCCGGTTTCCTGGTTTGACACGGAGATTCAGCTTAAGGCGTTGCGGTGATTATTGCGACTTTTACGGCATAAGCACAGCAAGGGCTACTCTCCCAGCATGGGGGATGGAGCGCAGGGTCCTAAATTAAAGGGGCCTAACCTTAATACTGCTGGTATTTCACTGCCACCAAC